>WYDI02031631.1:0-22048 GCA_009867235.2 Psittacus erithacus
GTACCCCACCATCACAGACAACACAGGAGGGTGGCTTTCCCCCACACATTCTGGTGAACAGATGTGGTTTTTTCCCTGTGGAAAGCTGGAATGGGCACTGAGCATACAGGACATGAGTGTGGCAGGTCTCAGACTTCCCACCACCTCCACCACAGCACTGTTGGAACCCATTTGTAGGACTTCCCCATAGGCGGCTCTGCTCCCCCTCGCACACTGACACTGGCTGGCCTCCCCATATCATTCCCAGCCTTGGGAAGGGTTGCCTGGCTTGTCCAAGCCTGCGCTATTTTTAGCCTTTCATCCTTATTTAGCAGCGAGGCCGTCTGGGAGCGTGCAGGCAGGGCAGGGAGCAGGCAGGGATCGTGACGGATGCTGCTGCCCACCCTGCACCGGCAGCAACAACTGTGCCACTGATCACTGCGGAGGCTTAAGGGTGAGGAATAAATAGCCTGGATCCTCCCACCCGGCAGCAGGCCCGAAAGTTATTCCTTGGGATTAGTTTTCATTTTGAGGCCCCAGAGCAGCCAGGGAACAGGGATGGGGATAGGGGAGAGGCATGGGCATGGCCAGAGGACCATGTTTGGAGCCAGAAGGGGAGAAGGGACCCTTGCCTCGAGCTCTCAGCATCACATGCTTTCCTTCTTCTCACACCCAGTGTGGATGAAGGTTTCACTCCCCCACTCCCATCCCTCCCCCCTCCATTTTGCTGTAGGGGAGAAAAAGAGAATAAAGAACTGTAAAGACCAATTAACCCACACCTTAGCGCTTGGAAAAAACACAGGCAGGCGCAGGAATGACTTGAAATGGCTGCTCTGCCTCAAAGCAGAAGCATGCATGACGTAGATCCCTGCCAGAAGAGTCTGTGATGTCTTTTTTTCCAATACATGTAAGATCCTCTGCAGTTCAAACAGTTCTCTGAGCTATCTCTTGCATGCAAAGTCCAAGTCATGAGGTCTCAGCAGATCTGGCTCAACATCTTCAATTTGCATTGAAAAGAAGCAGCAAGCACCGATGGATTGATGACTTTGTGTTCTATTTGACAAAGGCAAACAGATTGCAAACAATGAGCGGGGTGAAGGATGCAATCACAGACCACCTTCTTTCCACTGCCTTGGCTCTGCATCACCACCAGCCAGAGCATCACCCAAAAACCTTTCAGCAAAATCTTCTCTCTCTTTTTTCCCGGTTTGGGTTAAATTATAAAAGAAACAAAATTTAAAATGAATGATCCCATTGAACTCAGGGGACCACCCTGCACAGAGACCAAGCAGGGTCCTAGTTGGATATCCCCTGTGCTGGCACCCACATTGCCTTGTACCCACCCTATCCCACCCAGTCCTTACCAGCTGGAACTGAAGAGAGAAAGGAGACACTTTAACAGCTTGCATAAATACTTCTCTTGTCCATAAGCTTTGGCAAACACTTTAAATGACCATTGGTACAAATTAACTTGGCCAGCTGTTATCCCATTTATGGCAATTCAGCTGAGCGTGAGATAAACGCTCCTAAGCTCGCTTCTCCAGACAAAGCCCTTGAGATGTCTCCAGCCGCTGTCTCTCCTTGGGAGGGACGGTGATAACACCAACAAGGACATCAGGGCAAACTTCAGAACAAGACAAAGCTGTCCCAGATGGGGCTGCCACACGCTGCCTCTGCTTCCCTGTCTTTGAATGGGGAGAAATCCCCTCACTGTCATGGTCCCATCACCGCCAGCCCTCTAAGCCTCCTCAGCCCCAGGTGCTCCCCAGATCTCCAGGCTCTTCTGGTTAGGGAGAAGGGGATGAGTAGTTGCAGCCATGAATCCCACCCCTACAATGCCCTGGAAAGCCTGTGCTCAGCTCCAAAGTCGCTGAACACAGAAGTTTCTGGCTCTTTAAGTGCTGCCCTGGTGCAAGTTATCAGTGTATTGGGGCAGAAGAAGATTAAGCAGGGCTGAGATGGGAGATCTCAGCAGCACAGACGCATCCAAGGCAGCCTGCATTGAAAAGATGGGAGAAACTGAGGAATTGCTAAAATCAAGCTAAAATAAGGGAGTTTTGGGGCAGCACAGGCAAGGCCTCAGGCAGGCAGCCACACAGATGCGCCTGTGGGCTGAAGGAAGCACGTAACGTTATTTGGTGCGGCCTCTTCTCCAAAAGTTAATGATTTATATAAATGTAGGGTTGGAGCTGCCATGGTGCGCACAGCAAACAGAGCCTGCAGCAGCAGCACAGGGTATGGGGCACTTAGGGATGAGGATGTGCTCACTGCACATCCCCAAGCTCCATCTCTGCTTTGCTGGCTTCATGCCTCAGCCTGATGTGACCAAAGACTCTGCTTTTTCTCCACCATTAGCAAGAGAAACCCTACCCAGGGCCCTGCTTTGTGCATTCCAGTGCACCCCATCGGTGCCCCACACTTAGAACCAGAAATTACCACGAGCACAAGTGCAAGCTGCTGCGCCTTGGTGCACCAGCAGGATGTGATGGCAGCTGTACAGGCTCCTCCTCAGCTGCCCACACAGCTGCTTCTGTTCACAACCACGGCCCCAGCGATGCAAATTCAGCCTGGAAATACGCATGTGCTTTGTGCCTGCCCCTGTGTGCCTTCAGCTCCCGAGTCTGGACCAGGATTTTTCATGAACCCTGAAGAGGTGGAGACCAGCACCTTGCTGAGCTTTTATGCCACAAACCATCTACTCAGCCCAAATAAGTACTCTCAGGCAGGGAAAGAGACCTGCCCCATGCATGAAGTGCGGGGAGAGATAAGAATAGAGACGCTTGTGGTGGTTTCTGAGAGGTGGGAGCCAATGCCAGGAAGCTGCTGTGACTCACCAAACTTCACCCAGGTTAAGCAGCACCTACCCAAAAGCATGAAGCCAACTGGTCCCACCAGTCCCCAGGAGGCTTGGGGCCTGCCCCTCACCTTCCCCACCCTCCTATCCTAAGGGTGAGACATCCCAAGTGATGTTTCACAATTTACCCACTCCAGTCCCAGGGTTACCAAGGCAGAAAGAACACCTCCACGTCGGACGTGATGGAGCAACCACACACCTCCGCTCCCTTGCTATGTGGGCAGGAGAAGCAGTGGTGAAGCACCAGCCATGCTGGCAGCCCCTGGGCCTGCAGGCTGCTTGGACTAATCCCAAGGGATATGTGGAAAATGTCAGAATAGAAACTTGTTGACAAAAACTGGCAGTGTTTCCATACGGGCACAGCCTCGTGACCGGGGTGAAACACTCGTGTTTCAGCAGTGCTGAGTGGCAGCAATGTTTATCTCAGGTCACAATGTGTGTCCATTTAGAAATGTCTGTTCTTTTACGGTATGTAAAGAACATCATCAGAACCAAAACATTTGGAGGAACCTGCCTTTCCTCCTGTTAAGTTCTAGACAAGACACTTGCAAATCCATGTGTTTTCCTACCTCGCCAGGACCCATTTCCAAAGTGCAAGGTTTCCTCCTGGAAAAGGGCACCCTGGCTCCAGGTGCAGTATGTGGGGTGTTTGGGACACTCAAGACGGGGGTTGGCAGGAGGCAGCCCCCCAGGCAGTATGGACCACACTCAAAGCCCCCTCTAGCCAGCACAGCTACCCCCATAGCAGAGCTGCTCCCAGAATAAAGTACCCCAAAGCCACCACTTTTACAGAACCACCCCAGGACAAGCTGAAACCTCATGGGATGATGGCAAAAGCCACGATGGATCCTGCCTTTACCCCTCTCCCAGGTGGCCGGTGTGGGCTCACCAAGGAAGCACCATGAGGCCACCCTGCTCCAGCTGAACCCCAACCCCAGTCCAGGATCCTGCTCCCCTTTTCCCTTACCCCAGACGGAGCATCCTCAGTGCAGGGGATCCCATGGACAGACCACCTCCAGGATGGGGGATCCTTCCACCTTGGAACAAAGCACCCCTAGGATTGGAGGGCTCGGAGAGCCAGAGCACCCCGCCGGATGCCCATGGCCAGCCCCGGGGGCGGGCGGGCTGCTGCCGGGGGCCCTGCCCTTGGCTCGGGGGTGCAGAGCACCCTCTCCCGGCGCTGCCTGCGAGCAGCTGCGGAGACTTTTTTATTATTATTAATTATTTATTTATTCTTTATTTCTTTTCCTGCCTGCCAGCTGGGGCGGCTCGTCCCGTCCCGTCCCGTCCCTTCCATCCCGTCCCGTCCCGTTCCCTCCATCCCGTCCGGTCCCACCGGGCAGCGGAATCCACTCTCCGGGGATGCTACGCTCCGCGCCCCGCGGCTGAGCCCCATGGGCTGCACCGGCAGCGCCCTGCGCTGCTGCCCCGCCGGCGGCCAGGTAGCGGCTGCGGGGCTGGGCTTGGGTTGGGCTTTGCCTGGGGTCGGGGCTTGCGAGGGGTCGGGGCTTTGCGTGGAGCTGGGGTTCGCGTGGGGATGGGGGGGTGCGTGGAGCCCCGCTTGCGCTGCTGCGGGTGGGAGGTGTGCTGGGGGGTGTGAGTGGGTGATGCAGTTATAACGGGCTGCGGGTGATCCCACCGGGTACAGTGGGAGTAGCAGCCACCTGCGCTGCACCCTTCCGGGCTGTCCCCCCACATCACTCATGCTAAAAGGGGGTGACAGTGACTGTAGGAAAAGCTGGTCCCATTTAGGACAGGGATGGGTTTCCCCATCCTCTGCCACGCTCCCATAGCATCCTTCCTTGCCCCAAAAGTTGTCCCCACTCTCATCCTGGGTCCCGCCTTGTGCTGAAGGCAATGCTTCTGCAGGGGGACGCTGAGTCCCCAGCAGATATCAGCACATTGCTCTTGCCTGAATACCTCTTGTGATTTAAGGTCTAGAAATTATCCACTGCTTATAATTACTTTGTTTTGATGCGTTCTCACTTTGCCGTAAGCCTCGGGAGCTGTTTGTGAAGTTGTGCTGTGTGTAACTGGTGTCAGTGGTGGCTGGAGGGTGGCAGGGGCAGGAGGAAAGCTGCAAAGGCCCCATAGTGCTGGTGTTCCCCCCTACATGGACAGCCCTTTGCAGAGGCAGCTGCAAGAGCTCGGCTGCCAGGGACCATGTGTCTAAAGCACAACCCACTGCTGGGATGTGTGGGGGAGCAGGAGTGGAGCTTGCACAGCCCCGCAGCCAGCAAGTGCCTTTATTTACAGCACTTGCAGCCTTGGCTGCTTCTCCATAGCAGAGAAGGAAAAAACAAACCCCAAACACTGATCTCTCTGTCAAGGGATCTGACACTTGCGGGCTGGTTTGTGACTGTGAAAAGGGGCATGGGACAGGGAGAAAACAGCAGCCCCGAGGCCGCAGGTGCTGAGAACTGAAAGGAGGAAATTGAAGTCAGTCACTTGCCCGCAGACACCTCCCTTCCTGCGCTCGCCGGCTCCCCAGCTCCTGCGCTGAGCCTTGAGGCGCTGCTCACTGCAGTTTGTGCCCCATAAAACAGCTCTGATGCTGTGACTAAGTCACAGGTTAATCCAGAAAGCAGCGCTGAAAATCCCCTCTATGACAACAAGGGCTGAGGGCAGGCATCGAGCGGCTCCCACGCGTTCTCACATCCTGGGTACCAAAAGGCAGATGGGAGACTTTCACCCTCCCACTGCTGATGGGTGGACCTGCAGAGATTGTCCCATAGGGTTGTTTGGGGATGGGGGAGCTGTCAAACCCAGGCAGACCCGGGTGGGCACAGAATCATAGAATGCTTTGGGTTGGAAAGGACCTTAAGATCATCCAGTTCCAACCTGTTGCCATGGGCAGCCCAGTTTGCACCATGGATAATGAGCACTACTAGGAAAAGACTTCATGGGGCTGGGGGCTGCAGAGGCTTTGGCGCCGGTCCCAGGTTGAAGGTGACCTTGGGGAGCCCATGCTGAGCTGGATCTGGTGGTGGATTTCATACCAGGCACTGCTGCGTGCCCTGGGGGAGGCGACTTGGCAGCCTCATCCTTCCCATCACTGGTCTGCAGGGTGATAAGAAGGCTCAGGAGAAGATGCCATGGTCAAAGCCCGGCCCCAAGCTGCAGGCACTGTCCCTGCAGATCCCCTCTCCTCCATTTCCATCCACACTTGGCCACCCATCACCATCGCTTGCCCTTCAGTCATGTTCCCAGCGTGAGAGAGGCCAAGACTCCTTCCCCAAAGATCAGAGCTGAGCTTTGGCCGCCTTCCAGGGCTGGAGTGAATTTATTTTGGAGATATAGGAACTATATGTAGCAGCAGGAGCCAGGGAAAGGTCAGGATGTAAAGCTCAGGGCTGTCAATGGCATGAAGGCTTTGTATGCGGTCTGCGGCACAGATCTGACTGTACGAGAGGTGATGGCCATCTCGTAACACAACCTCAGTGGAGGAAAACCAGCAGCAGAGTCAAAGGCAGGTGCCACAGACCTGAGCCAGCATTGTTGGGACAGCACTGAGCATCTGCTGCAGGTCCTGGGGAGGTTCTATAGGGTCACAGGCCAAATCCTGGCCCCCTTCTCCAGGGCCACAAAGCAGAACCTCAAGCCCAGGAGCAGGGTTGGGATTTAAATGCTCACTTCCTGCCTCTGTGTGATTTCGTTTGTTGTTGCAGGGTTTAATTGCTTAACACACTTGTAAAACAGGAAAGGAGGAAGAAAAATACAGTGCAAAACCCCACCTCCTGTTGAAAGCTGAAGCAGAGGCTGCAGCTGCCTCTGTGCGGGTCCTCCCCACCGCTGGCATCTTTTGAGATGCCTCAGGTGCTGCTGGAAATCCCAGTTAATCCATCCATAAACAGCTGTGCTCCACACCATTAGAAATGGTTCATTCTAAGAATGTGGGTACTTTTCTATAGCTGGAAGGTATTTTTTGGCATGAACCTCACCGAAGCCAAAGCCAGAGGTTTCCGTGCTGAGACTTTACAGGATAAGCAGTGCTGCCGATGCCCTGCACCTGAGGGATGTTCCAGACTGCTTCTTCCCTGGGCCAAAGTCATTCCAGCTCCTTTCATAGTAGATACTGGGACTGGCTTCCAGCTCTCCAAAATGCACTGGTGACACCAGAGATGTGGGTGCCATGTGCCGCTCTGGAGGTGGCAGCGGAAGGTGCTGCTGTATTTCAGTTTACAGCCATATTTTGCTTTTCACCTGGCTCTGGAGCTCTCATCCCAAAGGCCAACTGAGTGCTTAGGAGTAAAATCAGCTCAGGACACTATTTCAGCAGCTTCTAGAGGCAGGAATTGTGTCTCCATGTCCATCCCATGGACAGACCTCTCGCACAGCCTGTGCTTTCTATCAGTAAAACCTGTGAGGTGTTTGAGGTTGCTGTGATGCTTCCAGGCTTGCAGAGCCCCAGCTGCCCCATCCACACTCTCCAGACCCCAGAATCCAGCATGGGACACGGGGTACATTAAATGGGGGGGGCACATTAGCACGAGATGGGTGAGGGAGGAGGATGGAGACCCTGGGGCTCAGCAGCATCCCGGGGTGACCCGTGTTTGCAGGGCAAGTTGTGTTGGGACTGAGAATAAGCGCTGTGAATCCTGACAGTCTGGTGTCTCCTTATCCCACTGCCTGGGCTGTGTTCAACACCGCAGCGCCCGCGCCATAGAAGGGAAGATAAAGCTGTGGCTTCCCAGAGGCTCGGAGTCTTCCTGAGGCTCTCTGGCAACTGTGCTTCCCTCTGGCTTCAGGAGGGGGGCTGCAGGGGAGGCAGAGGCAGGAACCTGTTTGTTTTCCTTCTCCCTCTTCCCAAACCAGGCTCCCCAACCTGGTCTGTATTGATCCAAGCTCCTGAGGGCTGCAGGGCTGGTTTTGTTAGGGACCGGTGTTCTTAGGGGTGGCTTTGCTGGGTGCTGGAAAGCAGCATCATGACTGCAGGTGGATTCCCTTGTCCACAATGCATCCGCATCCCTACCTAGAAGCAAGACCCAGTGATGGGCATCAGGGGCAAGTTCTACCCTGCATTGGGGAGGCTGAGCTGCAAGAGCAGGCGAGATTTGCTTCTATCTTCCAGCAACACATAAAAATACATCCAAGTATCTTTTCTTCTCCTCCTCCCCTCCAAGTGACTAAATTAAGCCCATGCAGGGCTGGAAGGCATCCCACAGAGCTGCGTTGCTGAAGGCAGCTCCCGGCTCTGGGTTCTATCAGCCCCCGGCAGCAGTGGGAGCATGCGGGAGCGCGCGGGGCTGAGCAGCACATTCCTGTGCTCCTGAGGTCATTGCCTGTGCTGCTGCCAGCCCTGCACAGGGCCCGCAGTGCCTCTGGTTTATGGGTGTTGTCATGTCTCACTCCTGGGTTAAAGCCCGCCTGTGTAAAGCATCAGCTTGTTTGGGATGCTGCAAGGTGCCAGGGACCGGGCTGACCCTGAGCATCCCAAGGCAGCAGGGTCAAGGCAGGAGGAAGGTGGCAAGGAAGCACCATAGCCACAGCCATGCTGAGTGCTGCCTGCTCTTCCCCACCAGATGTTTTGCTGCTGGACCCTATTTTGCATCGGCACCATGTCAGGGGGGCTGTGAGCATCCTTTGGGTTTTCCAGCCAGTGGCTGGCTATGCCAGGTTAGGAAGCATCTGGAATGAAGAGAAACAGCTTAGGGCTGCCTGCCAGGCACCCATGTATGCTGGGGGCTGTAAGACGGCAAGGAGGGACCTCTGCTGCTCGAGCACCCATGTTTTAGGAGGGCTGAAGCATGCCCAGCGCAGGATGCCTGCTGCAGGGCATCCTGTGCCCTGCTTTGTCCCCCCTGCTCCAGCCCCTTCTCTCTCTTAGAGACAGCTAAAAGCCCAGCAGCAGAGGGGACCAGCTTCCCAGGAGCTCACGGCTTTGAAGACAGAGCACGGTGAGAAGAAAACGCATGTCTTCCCCCTGCTGTGCTTTACCAGTGTGATATTACTACAGCATTAGGATGGACCACAGGATGGTCAGACTGCACTGGGGAGGATGGGGATGGTGGCTGCAGCCTCCACATGGCACTGGTGTAGGCAGGCAGAGATGATGGCATCCCAGAGATGAGGCATCCCATCCTTTCAGGTTGTCCCCTCAAGAGCTGGGTCCCCTCTCAACCTGTCAACAGCATCCCAATTGGTGCCAATTTTCACCAGTGAGATGGGGGCAGGTGTTTGTCCAGTGGGAAGAGGACAGGGGCTGAACCCATGCCAGGACACCCAAGCAGCCCAGTTAGCAGGATGCAGTCAGCACCTTTTGAGCCACATTTGCATTGCAGGCAATGCCGCCCTCTTGTCTGAGGATGGGAAGGAGAAGGCAGCGCTGCCAGAGGAGAGGACAGAGAGCACAAAACTCCTCCAAGGCCAGGAGGAGGATGAGGAGGAGCGGCTGCAGGATGCCAGCCAGGCAGGCACCAAGGGAATCACCCGGCATGGTGACATCCAGGTCAGTCAAACATGCAGGTGCTGCTGGAGATGGTGGCTGGGCAGGGAGTGTGTGGCCAGCCAGGACTTCCCAGGAATCAGTCATGGACCAGGAATGTGTTGGACTGAATTGTCCTGCTTTGGGGAGAAGGAAGGGGATAGGAAGGGGTTAGGAGGCCTGGAATGGTGCTGGTCTAGCAAGGAAGCACAGAGGGCTGGGAGGGCCAAGCATCCCTCACATTGGGTCATACAGGCAGGGTCTGTCATCTCCCTGCTTCCCAGGTGGAAAAGGGAAAAGACCTGGAGCTGAAGGAGCAGTTTGATGCCCTGAGGAGAGAGCACACGGAGACCCTGCAAGGTGCGTGCTGGGACAGCAGGGCTCACCACAATACCGTGGTCCCCCCCAGCTCCATGGCACCTTGGGGCTCATTGCCCTGGTGCCCCCACACCAGTGACACTTGGTTCATGTTCCCTTTGCAGAGCTCCAGAGAGCACACGAGCAGGAGAAGCTGCTGCTGGCAGAATCTCACCACAGGTCCCAGGCAGCCTTGCAGGTGCCTGCAGGGAAACCCCTGGGGAAGGGGTGTTTGTGGAGGGCTTGAGGACCACCTGCTGGTTCTGCCATGGTGCCCCAAACTCCTCAGTGGTCACCTTGGTCCTGGGGACCATGCAGAGTCCTTCAGCCCTGGGGCTATCCACAGCCCAGCTCTGCTGAGGAAGGAATCACAGATATTTCCCACCCTGCTTCTTCCCTGGCTGCCCTAGGAGACGATCCAGGCACTGAATTCCCAGCTGAAGTCCTTCCAGGACAGGATGAAGCGGGTGGAGGAGTCACTTATGAGCACAGACTACAAGAAGCACATTGAGGTGCAGAGAGGGGTGGTAGGGAGGGGACCTGCCTCTGGGGTGCTGGTCCAAAGCTTCTCTGATGGACCCTGAGATGCTGGGGGGGGCACAGGGCAGCTGAAGTGGGGAGCAAAGCCCCGTCCTTGGGAGGTGCATGGGCTGTTGGGGTCTCTTGAACACAAGGGATGGGTCAAACATGGAGTCATGCGTGTGGGATGAACCATGGCAGATACACCCAGTGCCCACACGCTGTATCCTGTAGGAACATGGGAGCCCCAGCCCCTTCTGGGAGCAGGAGCTGGAGAGCCTGCACTTTGTCATCGAGATGAAGAATGAGCACATCCATGGGCTGGACAAGAAGCTGCTGAACCTGAAGACCGTGGTGGGTTGAAAGGAAGGCGGGGGGGGGGGGGGGGTGTGTCACAAGGGGGCTTTGCTCTTTCCATCTTCTCTCCCCACCCAAATCCCATCCAGAAGGTGCAGCTAAAGAGGAGATGGATGGAGCCTGATTCCTCTCTTTGAGCAGGGAGGGGATGCAGGTGCAATACCACCACTTTCTGCTCCCTCCTCATCCTCATCCCCACTTCCAGGCAGAGAAGAACCTTCTGCTGGAGGAGAAGGTGAAGACTCTGCAGCAGGAGAATGAGGACCTGCAAGCTCGCACCCAGAACCACTTGGTCATGGCAAGGTAAGCGCTGGTTCCATGCACCCCGGTGGCACTGGGGACAGGGAATACATTGGGAATGCATCAGAGCCCACAGTGCCATTCACAGATGCTGCTTCCCCACAGGCAGCTGTCAGAGGAGCTCCTAGCTGCTCGTGGAGCACTGGAGAAGGAGGCACAGCTACGGGAGCAGGCGCACCGCGAGAAGGAGGAGCTGCTGTACCGCGTGCTCAATGGAGGGGATGGCTCCCCATTCCCCATCGCTGCCGGCGAGGTGCCCCTCATCGCCACGTAGCACAGTGCCAGCGGGTGTCAGGGCTTCCCTTTGGGTGCCAAAGCCCAGGGCTGCTCTCACAAGTGCCCCACTGCCGGGGCAGGCCCCCGGGCTGGCCCCATCCAACCAAGGCCAATGGAGCATTTCACAGGACACTTGTGCCTGCCTTTCCCCAGCCCATGCAGGGCACCCTGGCAACCCCACTGCGCCATCCCCACACCCCTTCCTCTGGTGAGAGGCTTTCTAGGGGTAAAAGGGTTCAACCAGGACGCACAGATTGGGCTGGATCCAACCCAGCGCTTGGCTCTGAGCATGACCAGCATCAGTGCTGCTTGGGAGCATGAGGAGGAAGATGAGGTGGTCACAGGGATAGGATGGAGATGAGCAAGGGGAAGCTAAGAAGAGCACTGGGGATATGGTGGTGGTAAGGTACCTCACTCCCAGGGGAGGAGGTGGCCAGGCTCAGGTCTGAGCCACAGAATGGGTGCAGCTGGGTATATCTGCCACCTCCAGCACCGCCCCTGCTATAGACCATGTCAACCTGGCCCTCCCACCCATATCCTCCTCCCCTCCTCATCTCCTCCTCCATCTCCAGCAAACACCTCCCAGGGATCACTCCTGCATCCCAGGCCTTCCCCCACTCACTGCCACACAGACACCAAGCCCTCCTGTACCCACTACACATTAGCAGCACCACCAGTGCCATCCTTTCTCCCAAAGCTGGGCAGAGGCTGCATGCCCAGAGGTGCACATGTGGGGAGCAGAGCATCCTCCCAAGGGGGAGCAAGCTTCAGCAGGTCGCATCCCTCCCTGCTCCAAGCCAGCACATCCCCATTGGGAAGATGCTGCCAGCAGGGCTGGATGCACACAAGCACTTTCCACAGGGCGCATGGGTGCAGTGGGAAGGTCACTGCTCCAGGGGCTGTCACTAGCCTGTCCCCTCCCCAGGGCTGCTGAGCCCTGGTGTGGATGCGTGTGTGGTTGTGCACCAGGCCAATGTGCCACTGACTGTAACAATTACAAGTCTGTAAGAAGTAGCAGCCTCAGAATCCCATGTTGGTGTGTTTGGGGATGGTGCAGGAGGATCTCACAGGAGGGCTAAGGGGAACATGGGAAGGGGTGGGAGCAGGCATCACAAAGTCACAACAAGGAAGCCCCTACTGTTGGTCCCCCTTTTCCTGCTCCTTCCCTCATTTCATTCCTTTCAGTGGGCTCCTGCACAGAGCAGACCCCAACCTTCCCATTCCTGCCAAACTGGCAGGGCCACAGCAACTGCTGCTTCCGTCCTTTGTGCTGATCCATATCAGGAAAGCGGCAACTGAATGAGGCAGCCAGGAAGGCAGCAGGGATGTAGGGTCTGGCTCCCACCCTAACCACCAACAGTAGGAAATGGGGGTGCCTGCTCCGTCAGAGTCACATCCCCCCTAGGGCACATACTGCCCCATGTATCCCTATGGCTCTGTGGATGGAGAGCTCCATCTTTGCACAGCATCCTCAGGGATATGTGGGGATGCAACAGGTGCTGTAGCATCAAAGCAGGGGAAATGGAGCAGCAAACTCTGCCTAGCTGTGATTGAAGGGGGTAGGATCTCTTGGCAAAGGGAGACAAGATTGATGGGGTCTGGCACCCTGCTCTGGGCACCTGGTACCATGTCCCAGTGCCCCCAAGGCAGATGCTGTGTGGGACCTGGAGGAATGTGCCTGGCTGTGGGAAAGGGGAGCTCTGGGAACTGAGGAGGAGGAATAAATGAGCCCAGAAAGGGACTTGCCCACCATAAGGAGGGAAAAAGCTGACCCAGGCAGTGCCTTAGCATTCATGAAGAGACCGGCGGATCAGGGCAGGACTAGAAGTCTCCTGCTCTGCTGTGGGCAGCTGAGGGGTCAGAGCATGCAAGGGGCAAAGAGCTATTGGGAGGCTGCAGGGAGAGGTTCCAAAGGCACAAAAAGTCAACCCACAAAGCAATAACAGCAGCAAAAGCTTCTTTGCTTTATCCTCTGCAAACAAACCTCCTTTGGCAGGGGGCTCGCCATGAGGAGTCAGGCTGCTCAGGGAGGTTCACCAGGCCCTGCAGGATGGGACCTTGAGCCCAAAGGATCTCTCTGGCCCCGGGCACAGGGTGGAGGCAGCCGGGCACTCTGGGACCAGCTCTCCCCTCTTATTGCCCCGGAGCAGATGGGCACCACACAGACCCACAGGGCTCCAGGGCCACTTTTCCGGCCGGGCTTCCCACTGCCTCCCAGGAAGCTGCCCCTTCAGGCTGGTGGCTCTCAGCGCTGTGCCGGATCCCATAGCCAAAGTAAATAAGGAAGCCTGGGAATGGGCAGAACAGGGTGGGGAGCCTCTCTCTTCCCTCTCCTCCCAGCCACAGTGTAATCACCCCTTCCCCTTGGGCCCCATATCGGAGGACAGAGTGTTCCCACCACCCTTTGATGTCAAAGTTCAGCATCTCCTCCATCCACCCTCTGCAGCTCTGCAGGGAGCATTAGTGCCACTGGCTCTCAAATCAAGGCATCACCCAAAGAGGTTGCCACCAGCTCTGGGATGTGGAGGGCATCCAGGCTTACCAATAGCAATCCAGAGCAGGTACCGCAGCCAGGCGCCTGCACTGAGCCGGGCCATCAGGATGCTATTGATGGTGATGCTGAGGAGTGGCAGGAAGGGTAGGCAGGGAACCTGCAGGGACCAAGCACAAGGGAGTAGGGTCATGACTTCACCCAGATGGACCAGACAGAGGTTTCACAGTCAAGTTAAGCTCTTTGCTGCTTTAGGTAGTTGCCAAGAGGTGAGAGGAAGGTGTGAAGCTCAGAGATCTGAGCTGAGACCACAGCTTGTGCTGGAGAGGGATGCTCTGGAGGGCTGTTTGGTTGATGGGATAGGAGGTACTACAGGGTTTGAGGGGGGAGGCAGTAAAACACTAGCCAAACCAACCCAGCGTGTCAAGAGCAGGTATCCTTTTACTGAGGAGCAGCTCTGATTTGTGCAACAGGCAGTGGGCTCAGTTGCGGCTGCAGGAGGTGCCCCTTTGGCCGGTGAAACATGGTGGGGAAGAACCAGGCATGGTCCCTATGCAAAACCCCAAGAGCAATACAGCATATTATGGATGCAGTGAGGGGTCTGCCTGACCTAAAGCAGAGAGAAAACACACCCCACTATGCAATGTAACCCTTTCTTCAGGGGCTGTGGCACTTCCCTGCTCTCCATCCCCCAGCTCCTTCTCCCTGGGCACAGCCCCCGAGGCCAGGCTGTGTGCTTACCATGAAGGATGCTCTCTCCCGGCTCTGAGGCTGCCTCCAGATGAGCAGAGCTGCCACCAGGATTCCCAGGAGAGGCAGAGCCAGGGCAGTGATGCACCAGGCACCCCCAGCACAGAGGCACTGCAGCCCCGCGGTGCTCACCCAGCTCACAGCACACACCAGGGCGGCTGCAGAAGGGACCACAGCAGTGTGAGGACAACTCTTCTCCACGCTGATCCCATCCCTCACCCATGCTGCCGTGGTGGGAAGGACGAAGGACAACCAGGGGACGGGGCTGGGTGGTTTGCCATGGTGGGTTTAGCTTTTCTCTCCAGGAGGGAGCAGGTTTCCAAAGGTTCTATTGGGGCAGCAGCTGTGCTGCAGTCAGGAGAGGGCAGGAGGGAGCCAGGCAGATCCCGCTGCTGGGTGATTTACAGCCAGCAGGAACCTACCGGCCTGTGTTACAGCTGCAATGTCCTGTGGTTATCCCATGCTGGCTCCCCATAAACCCCATCCATCGCTCCTGGGCGTACCTATGGCTGTCAGAGCCCAGGCCACTGCAGAGGAAGAACGTGGGGTGGGATGTGAGGGTGGATGGACAAGATGATCCCACCAGAGTTGCACAGCCGGGACCTTCCCTGCAGGAGTGTCCTTCGTGCTGGATCCAGGCCGATACCTAAGGAGCAATGTTGGATGTCCTGGGTACAGCCAACATCAGAGGCTGTGTGAGCCCTGTCCCCAGCACTCACCTGAGCAGGAGCACACAGCCAGCCACCAGCGAGTAAGCCAGCAGTGTGCCGATGGACATCATGTCAACCAGGGCTTTCAGGTCAAAAAGGAGGGCCAGGAGCGCTGCGGGGATGAGAAGCCCTTTTCAGCCTCCCAGCAGAGCTGTCAGCACTGCTGCTGTGTCCATCTCAGCTGTGCCCTCTGCCATCCCATACCTTCCAACACCCACTGCAACGCAAGCACCTCGATGAGCTGGTGATGCTTTGGTCACTGGCGCAAAACATCCTGCCACCTCCTGCATGGTAGCTCAGAGAGGCCAAATATCCTCTCCCACAGCAAGGAGACCTCTCTCTGTGTATAGAGATATTGCTCCAACAGCTACCAGCAAGCTAGGGGGGGTCCGTGTTGTCCTGCTGGAAGAGAACATCCACCAAGCCCTGCTCATGGGTAAGGGGTAACTCAATCACTCACCTGCCACTCCCCCAGACACCAGCATTGCCACCACTGGGCACTGACGGCGACTCACTTTGGCCAAAGGTTTGAAGAGGAGCCCGTCTCGAGCCATTGCATACAGGATCCGTGGCATGGGGAACATGGAGCCCAAGAGGCTGCAGAGACAGAAGGAGATGGGAGAGAAGAGGGAAGGAATCCAGGAGGTGTCATCTTGCCTTTTGCTCCTCCTTGGGTAGAAAGGGAGCTCCTGTTCATCTGTGCGGCCATGACCTTGTCAAGAACACGCTGACAAAACCACCACCTCCCTTCCCATCACATGAGGAACAGTACCAGGGAAGTGATGCCTGCAGGTCATGAGGAGGCCTGTGCACACCAAGACACCCCAGCCTGCTCCTGCAGTCACGGTGCCACCAAACACCTACTTTCTTTGGGCCTAAAAGCAGCATGGCAAGGGGTATATTGCTGGTGAGGAGGGACCAGGATGGGAGCAACAGGGCTTGTGAGGAAGGGCTGAGGGATCTTGGTCAAGCAGGGCAGAGGGAAGGGGCTAGGAATAGCTTCTGGATGTGTTACAGCTCCAGTGAACCTTGCCCTGAGGCACAGAGCTGCCATCAGAGGACTCCCCTCACCTGGTTGTCAGGGCACACAGTGACCCCACAGCCACAGCGTGCTTTGCACTGCTCCAACCAATGTACTCAAAGGCCACTGGGAGCGGGCTCAAGGTGTCCAGGAGGTAGTAGGGCATCATGAGGGTGAGGGTAGCAGACACCCCGAAGTATGCCAGGAAGCAGATGAGGAGGGAGAGGATGATGCCCATGGGGATGGATCTCTGCGGGTTCCTCACTTCTTCCCCTGGGGGAGGACAAGCTCAGCTGTAAAAACAGATGCTCATTCAATGTGCATGGCATGCTAAGAGCCAGCTCAGGCTGGAGAGCATATCCTATATCCCCTCAGGAGAGAAGGAACACAGAGGCCTTCTGGCAGGGACATAGAGCTCCTGGGCTCCAGGATTATGGGGACATGCTTCAGGATTAGCCCAGTCATGCCACATGGACTCTTATAGATCCTCCTTTGAGCACAGAGGACAGGAAAGAGCAACAAAGCCAGGAATGTGCCCATCCCCAGCCCTACACTAGCTTCTGCAGGGAGAAGCACTGCCATGGACCCCAGCCTGCAGGGCAGGATCTCACCAGCACCTCTCCCCACCTCACTTACCTGTGGTAGCAATGCAGTCAAACCCAACAAAGGCATAGAAACAGGTAGAGGCTCCAGCCAGGGTCCCACTGAAACCATAGGGCATGAAGCCTCCCACCCCAAAGGCACTGGTTGTGTTGTCAGCCGCAGACTGGTTCCTGGGAGAAGGAAGAGGCAGGCAGTGCAGAGGGGTCATTGCAGTGGGGGAACCAGGCAGAACAGTCCATCCACCCCTCCAGCATCAGCCCAGCAGGATGTTGGTTCTTTGACTCATTGCCAACAGGGCAAGGAAAAATGGGAGAGAAGTGGGATTTCCTGGGATAAAGCATTAGGGATATGACTCATCCATCCCCACCATCCTTTGTAGGCAGCACAGGGAGAGCAGATCTCATACCCGGCTGCCCATGGTAGGTCATCTTCCCTGAGCTTCCAGTTGCTCAGGTCACCTTTGATGAAGCCACTTAGTGTGACAAAGAGCAGAACAAGCACGTTGAGAGCTGTGAAGACTTTGTTGACTGTGGTGGACTCCTTCACTCCAAAGGAAAGAAGCCCTGGGGACAAAAAGAGCAAAACTGGCTGAGCATCCTGGATGACACCAAGCCCAGGGTAGACACTACTGGAGAGGGTGGAAAGAGGGAGACAGTGATAGAGTCAGGAGGATCTGCAGATTTCCCCATATCCCCCTTGTATTCCCCATTCTTTGCTCAGGGAAATAGCAAAGCCTCAGAGGGATCAGCACCATCCTGAAGGTGGGGTGAGGAGCTCATCCTACCTGATGGAGGATGGCACAGGGGGCTGCATCCTACCTGCCAGCAGCACCACCAGGCCAGCAGCAAAGGCATCCGGGTGCTCTGCCAGCCCCACAGAGCTCATGGCTGCGTGAGCACCTAAAAACCTCCCCATCTTCCTGCCGAGGAGCTGGTCAAAGGTAGCACTCCATGCCCGGGCGACACTGGCGGTACCTGGGGAGAGGTGGTGGCTCCATGGGGTCTGGGAATGACACCCAGCAAAGGTAGGGGGATCAAAAGGGCCTCATACCAATGACATAAGACAGCAGCAGGTTCCACCCAGCGATGAATGCCCACAGCTCACCCACTGTCACATAGCTGTACAGATAGGCAGAGCCTGCCAGGGGCACACGGGCCCCAAACTCAGCATAGCACAGCCCTGCCAGAGCAGACACCACGGCTGCAATCAGGAAAGAAAGGACAATGCTGGGGCCGGAGCTGGTTTTAGCCACTTCCCCTGCCAGGATGTAGACACCAGCCCCCAGCGTGCTGCCTACTCCCAAGGCAACAAGGTCCACAGTGGAGAGGCAGCGGCAAAGGCTGGAGCGCTCCGAGGCAGCCGGGATCTGCTTCCTGCGGGAAAGCATCCTCAGAACAGAGAGCAGCGAGCCCCAGCATGGCACCTGCGGGGCAGGAGAGCAGCAGGCGTGAGAAGGATGCTGCCCCAAGTATAAGATTCAAACCATGAACATTTTCCTTGCAGCTCCCACCATTTACACGGTGCTTTCCAGACTCCCTGTTGCTGCCTGTTTTCTGTCTCTGCTAGAAAATGAGCCCATTTTGGAGCAAAATTGGGCTAAAGTGGCTGTGTTACTCTCTTATCCCAGTAAGAAGCAGATAAACGCATGATTAGGGCTTGCTGGGCTTTGATTTGTGCTATGGTGCAAAGGGACAAGGACACTTCCCTGTCCCCTGCCAGCTCAACAAGTCCTATTGCTCCAGCAGCATCCCTGTGCAGGGACACAGCCAGCTTTGTCCCAGCTTTGACACTGACACTATTCAAAATGCAGAAACAGGGCCAGAGAAAGAGGGGTGGAAGTTGAGCTGCTCCTGGAGCAGCTGCTGGCCTTGATGTGCACCAGGAAAGATCCATCTGCTTGGCTGAAGATGCCCCCACAGCACCAATAACTGTCAATGGCACAGAGCAGACAGGGACTGGTCTCCCTGGGCCATCAGCCTGTACAGTAGTGCTGTGGTTTACTTGTCACCGATGGAGATGTCAGCCCAGCAGAAACCCAGTTGGGCAGTATTTGTGCATCAGACAAGTGATGTGTTGGTACAGCATGCCTGAGATTTGTGTGCCTCCCTCAACCCTTCTCCAGGAGCTCCCAGCACTGCAAAAAAGGGGGCTGCATGCCTCTGCATCCACACGGTGCTGCTGGGACCTCCAGTTACCCTGCAGCAAAGCAAAGCCCATGCTGCAAATCCTGTAATCTGCTACCTACAGGGCCAGGGACTCCCTGGAAACCAGCACATCCCAGCAGCACTGAAGATCATAGGGCTGTGCAGTGAGCCTGCAGAGGGAACATGAACCACCCTGGGGTAGTACCCAGCACCCTGACCCATAGGGATGGGATGCAGAAAGCCCTTGTGGCATAGGGAACCCCAACCTCCAGGACAACTGCTGTGTCTCCAGGGGCTGAAGAGCTGCTGCCCAGGGACAGGCCAACTGAGGCTGCCTTCCCACCCCTGCAGCACCCACTCCTCACCACCAGTCCAACCCAGGGCTTCTCACCCTGATTTCCCCTTATTCTGTGAAGAAAATACTTACTCCAGCCATCCTTATGGCAAACAGCTCCAGCTGCAAGGTGATTGCGAGCAGCCTCAGCCACACTCTCCCCTTAAATCTCTTATGGGAGAGCCCTGGCCCTCCCCTCACTGACCACCACTCCGGGCTGCACAATGGGGAATCTATGCAGAAATATGTTTCCCACAACGCCTTCCAAACCATCCACACGAGCCTGCAATGCTAATGGGCTCAGGAGCATCACTGAGAGGTTTAATTGATATAGCAAAGCCGCCTCTGCAGGTGGAAAGGGGAAGCACCTCCCTCTGCCCCCATTCCCTCATCTCAATCTGTGGAGCAGGTTTTAGAAACAAATCAGGCAGAGAAGAACAGAAGCATAGCCAGGATGCAGGGGTGCATGCACCTGCAGCTGTACCCAGGCATAGAGAGAACATAGAAGGAGACGAGCAGGTCCATGAACTGACTGCAGCAAAGCAGAGAAACACAGAGCCTGCACTTCCCCACTATTTGGGCACTAACACCCCAGATTCTGCCCACCCCCTGTCACAGCCCCATTGCAGCATTACATGAAGAAGCACCCAGTCACTTAAGTGCAGCTCCTAGCAGAGCAGGCAGCATCACCAGTCGTCACTGACCCAACCCAGCCTTGCCCTGGAACCGGGAGCAGGGCTGCAGCTCTCAACCCAAGCATCTGCTCCATTGAAACACCCCAAACTCCACATGCTCCTATCCTAGCAAGAGAAATTATTGCAATGGAAGCAGCAAAACCTGAATGCTCCTCTGTAAATACCAGAAATAACTCCAACAAAGTACATCCCTCCTAAGGTGCAGCACATAGAGGCTGAACAACAAAACAAAGAGATCAGGGTGGGTTCAGGACTGGGCTTAAATAAACGCCCAGGGCTGGGTGGGTGAAGGCCTCAGGTGAGGCTGATTAGGGCCAATAAGGCATATAAGTGCCCTCAGACCCCAGCACAGGCCTTCTATAGTGCTGTTCCAAGTAGGGAGAGGATGTATGGGAAGTGGGGGTGTGACCTGGCTATTTTCAGTGTCTTGAGAGAAGAAGACTGAGCGTGGGCTCTAAGGAAAGGCTGTGAGCTGGTGTTTTGGGTTAGGCATGAACTTTGTTTTCACTGTAGGTAGTGCTGAAGCTGAGCTAGCTTACAGTGTTTGGGGCAAAATTCTCTTCAGCTGCGATGAAGTTCAGCAAATGTTTCTGGCTTTCAGCTTGCAATGAGCAGGAGCAGAGGAAGGGAGCATCAGCCATTCAGGATCAAAGAAGGCTCTAGAGCACCTAAAGCATAGTGGATGCTTTAACTATGAGGCTGCTCTATCTTGGCTGTATGGGTCAGTCCCATACCCGTAGTGCACCCTGTGAGCTGCTCTGTTAGCTCCTCTGGGGTAGGCTGCTCAGCCCACCATGATGCAGCAGGGGCACCAGGAGGAGAGCAGGGCTGTTGTCCTGCATTGCAGCGCAGGGTGAACAAAGCTGTGCTTGTCACCCACGCTGTCCCATGTGAGAGAGGTCTCCAGACACCAACGCCAGCCCAAGGGAGCAACAGGGCACGGAGGAGCAGTGGTGCAAGCTGGCATTGAGCAAGTCACATCCAGCCTTGGGTCCCTGCTGCCCAGGATAGGGAGGGCTGAGCAGCTCAGCTGCCTTGCAGCCCCCGAGAGTGACTGTGCCCATCTTTGTTTCGAGAGATGCTCTAGTCAAAGGGTATCAGCAGGGCTTGGATGCCTGAAATATGTCAGCAACCTTCAAATTCCCAAGGGCGTCCTTGATTTTGTCTGCTCCTGCTGGCACCAGCCAGAACACAGACATCACTGCCCATGGCTCCAGGGTCAGCCCCACTATCTCTTCCAGCCTTGTTGCAGCTTCTGTGCTGGCTGGGATAAAGGATGGCGATAAAGAAGGAGCCGGCTTAACCTGGGTGAGGCAGGGATGGGAATGGCTTCAAGGCATAGCAGGCAGCGGTACGCCCTGCCAGGAGCATCTCAGAGAGACTCATCCTTCATCCCCACCCGTGCCTGTGCTGCAAGCTCTTCTCACCCCTGTGTCTGCAGCACAGAGGGAAGGTTGGGGGGAATGGACGACAGCATCTGCCCCGCTTCAACTCAGCTTCTGCCTCATGGGTGCTCTTGCAGAGCCCTGGTCAGCACAGGCCCATGGGGAGCAACATCCTTCCCTTTGGCTTTTGCAGAGGGAGTGAAGGAAGGACTTTCCCCAGCCAGGGGGAAGGGCTGATTTGGTGCGAGTGTCTGCAGACAGGAGCACCCCATGAGCACCCGGCACCCCAAGAAACCAGGGTGGGGGTGACGGAAGGGGCGCATGTGTCACCACCATGGGCACACAGCCCCTGTCCGCAGTGGGGCTCTTTCTGCCCGGTGACACCGGAGTCCCCCCCGCGCTGCGGGCACCCAACCCCGCAGGGTGCGGTGCGGAGCCGGGGGGCGGGCGGGGAGGGGTGAGCGCGGCCATCACCGCGGTGCCGCGGCAGGCGGGGACTGGAGGGCTCGTGTGCAGTGACGCGCGGTCTGGAGGAAGCCGCCGCTCGCCAAGGACAGCGCGCAGGAGAGCCCCGACCGGACGCGCCGTCCCGCAGAAGACCCGGACAGGGCCCCGGTGCCGCTTGTGAGTGTGCGGGGGGACACGGACGGACGTGGGTGCTAAGAAGGGGCATCGCTCCCGTGCTAAGCTGCTATGGTGGGGTGAGACGGGAAGCACGGCCCGGCCCCGGGCGTTGAGCAGCGCAAGCGGAGGGTTCCCCCCGAGGGGTGGCTGCGGGGCGGGCCTTTGTTTTCGTTATCTTTATGTGAAAATCCGTTGTTTTTAACTAAATCTCGGTGCTGCGGCGCC
>WYDI02031632.1:0-36964 GCA_009867235.2 Psittacus erithacus
CTTACAGTAAAGAACTTCTTCCTTATATCCAATCTAAACTTCCCCTGTTTAAGTTTTAACTCATTACCCCTTGTCCTATCACAGTCTCTAATGAACAGTCCATCTCCAGCATCCCTGTAGCCCCTCTTCAGATACTGGAAGGCTGCTCACTACAGAGGAACAGGTAGGAGAAAACTAGCGCTGTATTCTGTTTCTGCTAGGATTATAAAGAATATTTTGTCATAAAACCCAAAAAACCTAAACCAAAAGGCAACACTAAGCTCCAAGTATTCTTCAACTGCTTCTGAGATTAAAACTCCACAACTACTGGATCCCTTGAGTATTGGAAAAGGTTAAAAATGGATTTTAAAGACTTATCTTCAACATCTGCATTCCTACTTTCTAAGGAAAGAGTGCAGGCTAAGTGAAGAAAGCACTAAGTTTCTGTACATTGCTGCTCCCCTTCACAAAGCTGTCCCCTAATGTACGTGGTCAATACAGAGCAGATTCATAGCCTCATGGAATAATGCTCCACAATCACAAATTGAACAGGCTACTTAGTTTTGAGGACTTGCATAGGTATCAGGCACAATTTAGCTTTTAATATGAAAATTGTCAGAAGATTAAAGCAAAACTACATTTGTATAAATAAGAAACCAAAATTTAACCACAAAACAAACTCATTAAAGCATTCCAAGAGACAAAACTTGGCTAACGCTATAACCAACTTTGCAAAGTTTCACATGAAATACAATTTAAACTTAAACACTTCAGTCCTAAATCACAAAGTCTGTAAGACTGGAAACCACTTGCTTTTGTCTCCGAAGGTGTCTTGTGGTCTGCCAGTGTAGCTTGCGGGTAAGCAAGTCAACTCTAATCTTTTGTGCCACTCCTGTAATCTAGGTAACACATACAAGCCTTGCAACATCCAACAGGAAGCAGAGACAGCTGCTGTGTAATATATATATATATATATATAAAGTGACTGCATGTACAGAGGGGTAGCGCATGAAATGCAGAACTTCAGCAGTTTATAAATCATTTAATTCCATTCAGTTTTGAATTCAAAGTAGAGAGTGAGAAACTACAAAGAACCTCCTTTTTTTTTTTTTTTTTTTTCCCAGTATGTGATTTATGTTGCAGTAAGTAACAACTAGCTCAAGGTTTATCCTAGTTTTTCTTAAACCTTCAACTTAATGGAAACTGGTAACAGTCCAAACTTGCTACATACAGTAAGGGCTTTGCTTCAGCACTACCTACTGAAGGGGGATACTTTCTTGAATAGTAATAAGTTTCACAAAAGTTGCTTTCACTTGACATTTCACTGTCTAATTAAAGAGAACTTTTGTGAGGTACTAGCACTTCTTGCTCAGCCTGAAAGCATGCTTCCCATGGTACAAATACTGCAACCCCCTGTGTCACGCCATTGATGTTACACCAGCTAAAGCACACTAACTGCAAAGTCAAGCAACAGAACATAGCGCTCGTCACACCTTCTTTCTTTTGTGCCAAAGACAGGCCAACAAAGTTTATGCACTTACTGACAGGAGACAGAAACAGTAGCCTGTCAGGGCTTCAAAACAAAAAAGCACTGTAGTTTAAAAACCTACTAAGCTAGAATTCAAGAATGCCGTAAAGAGCTTAATGGCAGGGAAGTAGAAAAAGAAAAGAAATGCTAGGTGGAAATATTTCAATTAATGAAAAGAAAAAATGGCAATGGGATATGAACTTCTGAAAAGGCAAGCACAATGTCTAAGTCTAGCGCTTATTAAATGCTCTGAAAGAAGTTTACACCATGACTTCCTGTTTGTGACAATCCTCGAAATTTCAGGTTTTCACACTAGTTTCAGCCTTCAACAATAAAGCCATAAGGCACAAGCATCTAACAACTTTGTGCCCAATAAAGCAACTCAGCCAAAATGAGGAAAGGAAGTGCAGCACTAATCTAACACTAAATACACATGACTCTTCACAGGATCAGCTACTGGCTAACTAGAAATACAGTAGACTCTGCTGAGCTTCCTTTCAGCACCAGCTATTCTTCAAGTAATGCTAGGTAGGGTATGCAAAAGATTAAAGGATCTTTGTAAGTAACCTTCTAGGCAATGAACATAAAAACACCTGACATGTACACTAAAGTTAAAATTGCAAGTTAGTAATAATTGACCTACATGTAAGGGAACGCTGGGTGAAATTACAGCAGCATTGAGGAATTCAAGCATGAATTCAACATTTCACATAGTAATACAAATTATGTTCAGTATTTTTATTCTAACCCATCCTTGGTTACTCAAGTTTGTGCAAAGGAAGAGATTCACATGAGTAGACCTAAGATGGTGTGCATAGAGCAAAAGTCCACAGGACAAGTCTTGTCACAATGTTCTTAAAGCTCCAGATTTTGTCTGTTTGCTCTTCTGAAGTGTTAATCAAAGACAAGTTAAAGACCTACTGTCAAGTAGTCAATATAAACCATTCAGCATACCATGCTACCAAAATGTACTGGTTAGGTATAAGAGGAATCAGGCAGATATCTTGTTAAGAAAAAAACAAAAATCCGATGTACTAATTCCATTTCTAGTTCTACTACCTCATTTGAAAGGTAAGAAAAAAGGTATCATCTTTTCCGAACCATCCTATGATTTTATGACTTTTTTTCTATTTCATTGACCTTGTATAATAATGTACCTCATTGCTCCAGTTTTGTATGACATACTACCAATTTCCAGCATGTGCAGTTTTACTCAATAACAGGAACACAACTACTTGATTTTACTAAAAATAAGTCCTTTTATAATATGATTTGAAAACTGACTGCATAATTACTAGTCTTAAAAGCAGCTGAAATTTATCCTTCAGGCTGCAAGTGGCACCATATTTAAACCGCATGCAAAATTCTGAGCTCAGAAAAGCACAAAATTACTCAATGGACTCAGACTACAACAAAGGGCAGCTGGCTGGAAGTTTTTTAAAGTATAAACAGAACTTTAAAAATTAGCATTAATAATTTGAAATTATATGTGGAGTTCTGATATGCAGCTGATTTAGGTTACCACACTGGAACTACTGAAAGAAGTACCTGAAATTCAAACTTCTCTTCACCACAAAGCCCAGAGGTGTCACAGCAGCAGCCTACTGCAGCTATGCCATCTTAATACCCCCAACACCACCCTCTTACAGTGGAAAGAATTCAGTTTTAGATCCGGGCAGTAATAGCGACCCTCTTGGCTGTTCTCTGGTGTTCCTTACTGGTGTCCTAGGTTTGCCCTATCCTGGCTATTAACATGGCTTGCAAAAACTGATGGAACAGCAGATCTTTCACTGGAACTCTGCGATTAGGATGGATCATGCTGGTGCCACATCTTGATACCATCACCATCTGACAGATCATATCACAGGATAGAATTCAAGTACCTAGCACATCCTGCATGTTACGCAGGAACACATGCACTCAGATGGCTTGCAAAAGACATGAAATAGCATGTATCAGAAGGCCAGAATATGGATTTATTTGCAGTTGCTTATGTTAAGTATAGGATTTGCTCATTATTTTGTTCCATCCTTCAGATGGAGAACCTACAACAATTCTGATGTAAAGTTCTGTGAAAATGTACTACTGGAGAGAGGAAAAAAAAAGTCCAATGTGCAGAATCAATATTGATGGCCATACCAAGACATTTAATCTTGTTTCACACACAGCCATCCCACTCCTACATTAAACTATAACTTTTGCATAAATTTATGTCCAAAGTTCCAAAATAGCAATATTTTAGATGGTAACCATGCAGTCACCAAGAAGTCTGTTGCTTTACCAGCGCCTTTTACATGTTAACCAGTTGGGAGGTTGTGGTCAGCATGTCACATACACCATCACCCTATCTTCAGGAAGATGGATTTGCAAATTTGTAACGTTTCTTTTAGCTTTTGCAGAAGTAAAATAAAAAAGCAGCTAGCCCCAAACCAAAGAACATGGTCATTAATGGACCTACACATGAAGACAGTTCAGTGCAGATCTAAAAAAGATGATCATATAAATTGATATTTACTTATTTATACTAATCCAAACATTTAGCAGTAGAGGGAAAACATTTTGACTTTTCCTATTGCAATTTTATTCAGATTTTGCTATTTCAGGAAACACTGCAAAGTTCTTTACTTAGCAGTTATATTAATCCAAGACTTTATTATTATTTATTAGCACCAACTTACCTGTAAATACTATATACACTTCAGACTTAACCTTACATTATCTCAAAATCAGCCCCCCAGGTTATGCTCAAAATAAAGAATTGTGCATGAAGTATGACTTTCCCTCCCAAGTTTAACAACTAGACAAATAGATACATAACTAAGGAAAAACAAACAAAATTTATTAGTAAACAAGAACTTTCAGGCTCTGGGAAACTCCATGTAAGGAAGCATTCAGAAATGCTGCTAACATAGAACGTGCCTACTACATACAGTTTCTTCCTACTGTTTTTATCTCTCCTAGAATGAGATGCTTTATTCCTATAGTGTTTCCCTAGTTTGGAAATTAAAAATTGAGCCACAACAAAGCACACGTCAGGAAGAGGAGTGCTCATCTCCATGGAATTACTCCAATTCTGCTACTGTTGAAATTTATATACTCTGTAGCTGATACTGTTTTCAATCAACTTGAATGTTAATGAAGATTTGCCTAGACTTCACTGTTTAGGAATCCGTGATATTAGTCAGATTAACAATTGTTCTGTGAGCTAAGGTACCTCATCTTCATTCCAACCTGCTCACATTAACCCACACACAATAAAAATGGACACAATTGTATGCCTTCATGACAACTGAGTTGCTCAGCCAGGTATATGACAAACGCTTGTTTAGAGAAAATCATGCAACAGCTTTCCAACAGTAATTCTACTTTTTCTCTAAACCAGTGTTTTTTTTATCTTTTAAGCCTACTCTGAGCAGAGGAAAAAGTCAGTACAGTGCCTTATTTATTCATAATGCAAAATACCTGGCTTTCTGGGAATTCTACAAGCAACTTACTTTCTTATAAGGAAAAAAGCAAGATACTTATAGTCCTTTAATGGAAAAAGCTAGCTTATTGATTTTTTAAATCTGTTTTTAAGTGAGCTTAATGACTGATAAAGGTGCTGGACTGATAGCTCGAGAGACTATACTCAATCTATAGCATGGACAACATTCCAAGATCCTCCACTATATAATAACTCCCAAGGGATTGATACTAAAAGGTTGAATCCAGTAAGACTGTTATAAAAACACTATCTAAGCTTAAATAATGAAAGGATACATTTAATAAAAGCAAAAAGGCAACAACAAATAACTAGGTTGTATTGCTCTAGTTTAGTATGGTTCTAAGTAACACTATCAGAGCTGTGCATTGGCATATGGAAACAGAAGCAGACTACAATGCAAAGATGACTGGGCATTTTGCACACAGTGTAGTGTTAGGTAAAGACATTTCTTCACAATGCAGGATGAACTGAAATAAGCACAGCAGTTACATAAGCCATTTTGGTTTCAGGACCACCTGATCTTTTTAACTAACAAAGTTCTTACAACTATCACAGCAAGGAAGTTTGATGACAGAAATTTCATAGGTTGAAGGTTTTGGCAGTTTAAAGCTTCAAAATCTGTTAACTGATATTAGGCAAACATCCTTTTTCTTTTTAAGCAATCTCAGTAAAATGCCAACGTAAAGTTCATCCTCGCAACAGCAAGAACCAAAAAAAAAAAAATCTACACATGGACTGTTCTGCTTGCACAAATGCAGTTTAGTTTCTAAGTAAATTAGCCTTAAAAGTTGTAGCAAAAGACATAAAGGAAGTGATTTTCAGGCACACAGCCCCAAATGCAGCAAATGCGACACAGTGAAAGAAGATCAACGCATGAAATTAAGGAAAACCCAAGACAGAACATAAATGCTGGTTTCATTTCATGTCAAATTACATAATTAAGCAATTTTCTGTTCTCTTACATCCCAGAATCAAGGCAAGATTCATGCATGAGTTAGATTTATTGTATTCATTTAACATAATGTACGTTGGTAAAATGAGATATGGAAGCCATAATAACTATTAGATAAGTAAAACCTGCTACGAATGAAAGATAGGACAAAAAGTTGCAAGCAATCGGAGACAGTAGTATTTTATTACTTACCTCATGGTGCAGCTCAGCTATCTGATCTTTCAGCTCTCTGATGTACTGGTTAGAATCAGATTTATTAAGCTGCCCTTGAATTTTTCCTTCTTCTTTCTGTTTTGGTAAAACAAAACAAAACAAACCAAACCAAAACAAAACCAAAACAAAATAAAACAAAAACCAACAACAATAGTATATCAAAACCATTATTTTAACTTTCTACATATTTTTGTCATGAACAGAAGGTATTCCCAGACACTATCCAGTACTTTTCGTCTGGTTGAAGTTACAGCAGGTTCTAGGGGTGTCAGTAGCTCAGACCAAGCTGACCTTCTCAATGCTAACCTTAGTACAGGCAGGATTTTGTGAAGGAGCATGATGAATAATGAAGCTTCACAAGTGGAATTCAGATCCAATGTACATGAGGTTGCATATGCAATTCAGTAAAGCATTCCTACAGAATGCTACCAATATATGGAATGTATCTTAGTGTGCCTTATTTTCACTAACCTAGTTTTCTTTTATTAACAAGGAATTTCCTTTGCCTCTAAGTGACAAGTAAACATGTTCGTTAGTTGCACAGTAGGACATGCACTGGGAAACACTATATAGGACAAGACTTCTTCTCCCCTAAAAGATGTTCTAACATATAAAACACTGAGGTATTTATTCCAAAGGAGATCCAGAGAGCATAAGTAAAGAAGGGGTATGTCCCCCAGCACCAATGCCGCAAAAGGTATAGAGAAAAACTGGCAACTAAAAAAAGCCAGAGATGAAAAGGAATGCAAAATTTCCCTCACTTGTCAACCAGATGCAGCTTCTAAGTTTCAAGAAGTCTAAGTAGATGTCATCTGTACTTGAATGCCTGCAACACTAGCTTTCAGCTTGTCTTTAAGGGGAATCCTAATTTGACTGACTCAAACTGATAGATCTGAGATAAATAACTACCCTTGACAGAGAAGACAGGCAGCTTGCTACTAGTAAATCAAGGGCAGTGTTGCTGTTTTTTTCCCAGTTGACAACAGAAAACACTTTGATTTTGTGTAAATCATACACAACCAGTATATTACAGAAATACAAATATAATGGGAATATCTGATTTTTCTACCTGTAGCTCATTTTGCTGAAGTTTTAATTATACTTAAAGAAGCAGTTAATTTCAACAACAGGCAAGCTCAAATTTGCAAACAGAATTTAAATTCCTTTCAGAATGAAAGGTGTCGATTGTTCCTCAAAATACAAGGCAAAAAGCTTTAATGGAGAGGTTCTTTTCAGACCTCCCTCCGAAATATCAGCACCAGAACAGAACATGTATCAGGACATTAAGGGGAATGGACAACAGACCACCTTCCAAACCCTTTGCTGCATGAAGGGATAAACCTTGAGCACTGTCAGTGTTGGTAATCTCGAAGCAATTTCTCTAATTTCAAGGTTTTTTCTTCTTGCAGCAAGGTATGCATTACAATATTACTTGAAAACTTCGTCATATTCACACTAATTCATAGAACTTGCATCACAGAGGCACGAGATCCTTTAATGCATAATTCCATACTGAGACTAGTTTCCAAGGCTCAAATTCACACACACAAATTAACATTACTAATTGTTCCTGTCCTAAAAAGGTAAAACACACACAAGACACCCCCCCATCATCTCTCTTTACAATGATGACTACTGGCATTGGAAAAACCACAACAGAAGCAACACAACCTGGACACTAAAAATAATGCTATTTACACCTGTAGATAGAATAAGTTTAATTGCTGTCAGAAACTAAGATTCCAGACAATGAGAATGACCTCATCTCTTGTGATAGCAGGAATGTATAGGAGAAATGCATGTCTAAGTCCTCGTCCTCTGTTTGAAACCCTGGCTTTCAATTTAAGCCTCCTGTTCTATGACTCCAGATTACTATGTAACCATACATTATCATATCAAAAAATAAGAGTAAAGCAAGGATTTACCATAAATAGAAGATAGGCATCACAGCCCTTTTAAAATGAAAGTGTAATAAATAGCTGAGCTTACATTCAAACTAAGGACAACAGGCATTCCCAAGTTAAGTCAGAATAAGCTAACAGAAGAAGCAGTATCATTTACTAGCTTAAGCTTGGCACTGCACAAATAGCTAGAAGCTGCTACTATATATTATACAGAGTATACCGTACTGGGAGTTATACTCTTTCATTATATTTAAGTGGGTTTATTGTTACTTTTTATTCCATAAATAACACTGTAAAGTTCATGCAGATATTGCAGAATAATTTGACACGTATATTTGCTCTTAGAAGAACTGACTCTAGCTCCAATCAGTTGGAGCTGAATGGAAGGCATAAGCCTGGCTTGTAAGAACCTCGTTATTAGTGAAGGGCAAGAAAGTTCCAGTTTTCCTTTCAGAACTATAGATTTTGCAAAGCTCAGAAATCACAAAAAACACACTTAGCACAAAAAAGGAACCCTGCAATGGCATTTTATACAAGCGTATGTAAAAAGCCATGCTATAACTTCCTCTTGCAACATTCAGAACACTAGAGGTCAGAAGCTGATCCTTCTAACTGATTGCAACAGAAATCGGGTATTTCTAGCTAAGTAAACAAGCTATTTAAGTTCTATAAGCTACAAAGTCTGTCTACAGTAGGCAAATTCAAAAGATGACATAGGAAATTTTAGGATGGGGTATATCAGAGTTGTCTTCACAGCTGCTGTTCCATCTCTGAGCAAATATAAAATTCTACCTTTGCTTTTAAATAAGCCAAATTGATCATACCATTAATGTAGTTATTTAAAGACACTCATACAGGCGCAGTAGCAAACCCTGCAAAACATGCAGGGGTCAGACACTATAGAACTTAAATATTTTTTAATTCTTACCAAAATAATCTAATTTAGAGAATAAATAGACAGCTGAAAGTTTACATGTTTCAAATGAACCAAAGTATTTATTTTATAAAAAAGTAGTTTTACCTGTCAGGTTACCATCTTTAGGTCATTCTTTGAAACCAACATTCTTTGAAACTAAGAAGCTGTCTCATCAATACATATATTTATCCTCATACAGGTATAAAATAGTCCTATGATCTGCAAAATTGTTTCACTTTCCAGTCACATTTCATATTTTTACTAAGTTCAGATTACTTTCTAGCTCCTTTTAGCTTCTGTTAATCAAAGGCAGATTTTAATGTAAGTTATGCTACCAACACTAGTTTTTCATGAGGGCAGCTTAACAGAAGTCAAATAGAAAAACTGTTGACAGGAAAAACTTCAACATGGCATTTTCTTCTAACATGACAAGCAATGAAACAGCATTCCCTATCTGGTGGTTATCTGTCACAAAGACAATACTTTCTACCAAAAGTTCTGTAGTTCTAGATTTGCTTCTCAATCTACCCTAGATTATACAGCACATTACCTATTACTGATTATAATTTCCTAGTGTTTTTAATCATAATACCGTATTACATAGATACAATTTCTAACTCTTGAGACTGATCTAGTCATGAAGCAACTAACATTAATATCAGTGTTACTATTTGTTTGGTAACATCAATTAAACTTTACCAAGAAACAGAGGGACAGGGAATGAGCTAGGTAGTGAGTGCCATCAAAGTGAGACAGAAACCGAGAAGTAAAGATGCAACAGGTACTGACCAGAAGTGAAACAAAAGAAAGGACCTTAGACAATAACACTGATGGATTCTTGCAGATTTCATCTTCAGCCTACTATCTGCAGGATATGGCTGTTCCATTTATTTAGTTAGTTGATGTACTGCAGGGCAACTGAAGATAACAATCTTCCAGGAATAACTACAAGTTCTTTATCATTCATTTGTTTCTCTGGAGATGCATGTTTTCCATTCTTCCTTACCATATCTTCCATACTGTAAGTACCAGACAGCCCCACTAACATAACAAATTTCTTTCACGTAGCTTGAATTTAATTGAATGCTTCCTATTGTAGCATTCACTTTAGTAGGAACCAGGCATTTCACTCTGCATTGGTTTTATACCGTGCTTGAGAAGTTTTGTACTTCTGTTTTGTACTCAGGTCACCTGTACTAGGTCAAAAGTGAATGTTAAGACTTCACTTACAAAGTCTTTAAGGAATAAACATCATACCTTTTAAAAGGAAACAGCATAAGCAATTGGTGATCTCTCCCCATGTGTGGTTTGTTGATTATTTATTTATTTTTAACCTAATTTTATACACATAGAATGTGGGTTGTTGTTTGGTTTTTTGTTTTTTTCTTTTGAGGGGGAGCACTATTATAGAAAATCTGTGGTATTTGGGGAGGTCACAACAACAAAGAATAGCTGATTTCTAGGCAAATAATAGTCATTTTGAGTTTAAAGATAACAGACAGTGAAAAAGACAACATATCAATAAGCAAAGTGTATTTTCACAATACTAAAATAATGAAAACTAAACAATTCTGCGATCTAGACATTTTGTTTAAAAACCCCTGCAGTCATACGTGAATTAATCCCTACATCCATTTCCCTGCTTCTGCATCCTGGCCCCACTGCAGTGCCTACCTCCTCTTCCCAGAAGGGTTTTTTAGAAAAGTAATGCCAGCTGGTGTTACACTGTAATTAAAGATCCACCATCTCGATGTTGCTGCTTTTGAAGATTAATAGCTCCCTCCAGTCTTAGGGTCTCTTCCAACAGACCAACTCTACCAGCACTAACAGGGTTAGAAAACCTATCAGGCAAGCAAACACCCTAGTGGTCAGGTATTGCCTTTGCTCAAAGGAAAGGCACTTGTTAACAGCGTATAAAGCCAATACACAACCCAACCTCCTGCCTCAGAGGCTGTGTAAAGCAGGGGAACGGCATGGGCAGTGAAGCAGGAAGTGAGCCCTACAGATCAAAAAATAGGCGCTAAAATAGAACTCACTTAGGCCCCTTCAGTTTTGGAAGCTCTCTCCTCTCTCATCCTGCCTTGAAGTACAAGTACTTCAGAAGTACACACATGCATACCGAAAGTTACACCAAGAGCTCCTGAGGAAAAAAATCTGTTCCCTCAAAATTTGCTTCTTAGCATGAGGAAAAATCCTGCCCAACAGAAAGTGTCAGTTGAGATTCATGGTTGTCATCATGCTTAAATCTTCCTTTGTCTGGCTTTCAAAGAGAAAAACAATTTCTCTGCATCTTCAAAAAGCAGCAGCAGCTAATTTCAAGAAACACACCTAATGCCTACTGAGAACTACTGAGCATGTGGAGCCCTTCCAAACTCAAGCAGCATAGGACCAGAATGCAAACCTGGCAACACAAGTGAGCAGGGACAGAATGCTGATCTTAAATACCTGAACCATTACTGTATAGTATTCCCTAAAAGTCAAGTATAGTAGTCATAAAGTTTAAATAACATAAATAACCATGTCACTGGAAACCTCTTGGAACATGCTGGAGGCACTAAGTCTGCTTTTGCTGCTCAACTGACATTTAAATGTAAGATACAGAAGATCAGTGTAATCAAACTTCAGTCACAGGCGTTTCATCCCAAGAGGAACACAAGCACAAAGTTTTCTGTAACACTCTTGATGATCAGACCAGAGTAGGAAAAGAGATAAACATCAACAAGAAAAATCAGCCATTTTAAATTATAAGAAAAAATCTAGGATTATTTTCACTGTAATAACTGTGAACTGAACACAGAGAAGAAAACCCAATGCTTTAGGCAGCCAAAATCCAGGCACACCAGACAGTTGTTGCTCCTCAGGTAACTGTGTATCATCTTTACTAAAAATGTCTAGAGGGTTGGACATTTCTGTAATACCGGTGCTTTGATCTTTTGCAACTTACAAATATTTACTTGGTAACAATCTGCCTCAGCCTCTTTTCAGGGAGGATTTTAAATTCTTACTCTGGGCAGAAGACACTGCATTAAAAACGTAAATGAAGTTTATTCAAAAGGGTAAATGTGGTAACTAGTGTCCTTTCAGTGACTTTACAGTGACTCATTCTAGACTTTCAAAAAACATCACTAACATCACACACCACTATTGATAAGATTAAAAAAAAAGTTTCCTGTAATTTGAAAAGATGGAAACAATTTCTTTACTCAACAGTCAGTACTTGGAAAAGTTATTAAACAGAGGTCACAGAAAGGCTTCATTCTAACAAAACAGTGCTAAAAGTTTAAACTGTGGGGGAGACAACTAGCACAATCATGGATTTCCTTTACAGTTGTTCTCAAAGCAGCTTTGACATGGTTAGAGATGGGGCAAATGTGACAAAGTTCTCTGAATCTGCCAGGAAACACATCAGGAGGAAGTGATGTTACCCCCTGTACAGATCCACCTAACCAAGAGGAGAATGAATTCTTACAGCTAGTTTTTGCTTTAAGATTACTCAGACCTGAGTGGGGCTCTGTACTTCTCCAACCCAAACCAGCCATGGATAATTTTAAGCTATGGATAATTAATAATTTGCTGAAATGTCTTGCTTTCATCCTGCTAAATACTTCTAAGTCACATTTGCTTCCCAAGGGTTTTATAAGCTGAACTGGCAAGTAAGAGAAAAATAAGAAGAGGATAGAGGAGGAAAAGGCTGACAAAGTAAACCTTTGTTTATACATAACTTACGGGTTTTTCTTTATCACTTCTGGGGCTTAGTTATATGCAACCCAAGTCAAACTTCAGTTTCTCTTTTTTTTTGTTATTTTTGCTAAGGAATGACTTATACAATACCCATCATGTACTGGACAATTCCCTTGCACTTCAATATGCTTACATAGAAGTTTAAAAGCACTGGATCAGGAACTGGATGCCTGACCAAGATGACATTCAGCATATATAAAAAATGACTTCCTAACATCACAATAAACTGACATCTTGCTGCATAGTTACATCTGCTGTTAAACGATTAGAGCTCCATCTCCTTCTCCCTCTTTGTCATTATTACTAACCAAACCTACGAGTGGCCCAGAAACTGTGATTTAAATCTAGCATTTGCGCATGCAATGTCAGATCAGTTCTTATGTGGGAGTAGTGATACTCCGCATTACAAATTTAACACCAGTGTCTTGCACCTACATGAACAGTTAAAAGAAAACTACACAGTTTAGGTTAAGCATTGCTATGGACCATGTGGACTGGCACTAAATCCCTAGAGCTTCTTAGAAAAGCACCATCCCCCTCAAAAAAAGGAAGGTTATGTGGTAAGTTAACTTCCTCCATCTTTATCAGCTTTGAAACGATATGACCAGCAGACTTGTTTGTGATTCTCTGTGTTAAAAGCACTATTACTTTGAGACTGACACCTACGCTCCAAGACTAGCCAAATGTATTTATGGTATTAAATACTGCATTTCAAGTCATCATGGCAAGTCAAGATTAAAAGGCTCTCTTCTTCCCACATCAGGTCACAGCAATTCCAGTGACAAGCTGAATGGAAAAGAATGCTCTTTCACCAATGAGGCAGAAGCTATTTAGATTTTCAACTTCCTTAAAAAGCAGCTTTTGGGTTGTATTTTACAAGCTTTGGGAGTTACAGCTTTCCAACTGCATGATAACCTTTTTTGGTGCAGGTGTTTCAGAGACCTTTGAGCATGAGTACCAAAAAAGGAAGTTCTGGTCATAAGTTTTACATTTGCTGACAAAACACACTGGTCAAAATCATCTGTTTGCTTACAGAATCTTAGAATAAAAAACAAAAAACAACCCAGAAATATCCAATTGTCACAGCCAAATAAAAGCATTTCAACTCACATCTAGGATAGCAAAAATAAGGAAATCGATGTCAGAGGAACTTATTTCTACCAAATCACTTTTGTTTTAAATGTCTTTATGCGGTTAACAACCAAAACATGTATGTCCCAACAGAAGAAGTTGTATTTCAGGCTAGTACAAGTTTGAGATAAATAGTTCAACAAAAGCTTAACAGGGCAAACTCATTAAATTAGCAACATGAACTGCAGCCACGAAATGACTTCATACTGCATACAAAGGAAGCACAGCCATTCCCATTTGCACATAAAATAAGGAAACTTCCTAAGAGACTGCAGATCTAGAAGTCAAACAAGAAAAAAACCAAAAACCCAAAAAAACCCAAAGCCACCTAGAATATGAGAAAAATGGAAAAAACATAACTAAAGATTGCATCATGAAAGCAGCAATTGTGAAAACAAAGGATGGATGATGCAGAACAACCAAACATGAGACAATGCAGTACCATGACAAAAGAGGGGCAGCATAATCTTTGGATGTATTAGCCCAAGTCATGAAATAGATTACATCCTGCACTTCTTTACCTACCTTATGACAAGGTATTATAAAAACTTGCATGAAATTCTGGCACCCATAGCTTAAGCAGACATACAGAAAGCCAACAGAGAGTGCTGTGAAATGATTGAGCACTGCTGATTTGATTAGTCAAACAGAAAACCCAGTCAGATGTACCTATATTAACAAATGAACACAATTCTAATTGGGCAACAGCTATCAGAAAAAACATTATGCTCATTATGGGATTCACCACTCCTTAATTTCATAAAACCAAGACTACAGTACTTTTGGGGAGACCCGTATCAGTCAAACAGTGGAAGCAGGATGGCATCTAAGTCATTGCTAAAGTAAAATAATGCACAATGGGCACTGGCTCCTCACCTACAAAACCACATTGTTCAAAGCAACCTTTAAACCTTTTACTTTGTTGGGTTTTTTGTTTGGGGTTTTTTTGTTTGAGGTTTTTAGTAAAATGCTAACACATGAGTAGAAGATTGACCTAAACTCAGCTACTCTCTTATCTCACTAGATGATAAATGATTAATATGTAATACTTACTGTACTTAGATAAGTATTTCGAATGTACTGATCACAGCATTATCTAAGCATTATGTGATTAAAAGACAGGATTCCTTTATCTTAATTTAGTGCCTGCTGCACTAGAAGAAAAGTATTCAAAGTGAAAATTCCTTTTGCAAGCTCCATTAAATTTATTTGTACATTCCATATATGAAGAGATGCAAAAGATGCAAGTAGTTGAGAAATCATAGGAAAAGAAGGCTTTGACACAACACAGAAAAATCATCACCTTGAAGGGAAGATTTGAGAGGGAAGAAAGATAACAGCAACACCAGTAATATCAGGTAAAAATAAAAGTAAACTATAGTAATAGCTTCTAATTTAGGAATAATAACCAAGCAAACCTTTGAATATAGGCACAGCAGAATTCAGACAGGACAACAGTATATGAGTACAGGAAGGACAGACTAGTAAGGCATCATGATTTCTCAAAGCCAAGAAAATATAAACAGTGATGTCTGGTTCTCATCAAGGGACAGTGAAAGCTCCAAAAGGAACTGAAAGCACAAGGAATAGCACGGAGGCCAAAGGATGCATCTTTAGATCCTACAGTGATATGACAGCAGTAAATCACATATGTATTTTCAAGATCTACATAAAGGGAGTAAGAGTTTTACAACAAATCTTCCAATACTGGTCATAGCAGAAGAGGAGTAAGCACAGAAAAGAACTGTTGCTGGAATCAAGATGCGTGCATTTTTTATTTTTGGGGTGGCCAGAGAATGTTTTTAATCTCATCTATTTATCAGCAAAGATTACCAATCATGGGCCAAAAAGAAATACACAAGTCAGCTTCACAGTGCATTAGTGCATTGCCTGTAGCACAGCACTTGCACAGAAGAAATTATTCGAACTCACAAGTCTGCCCCTAAGATAGATTTCAGGCCTTTGATTATAAAGCAGGCCCACTCAGGAAGATAGCACTCTCCCAACCGGCAAAGCACAGCATCGCATTCAGAATAGGTTCATAAGGAAATAAAGTTCAAGAACAGAAACCCAGTAAGTACAAAAAGTAATCAGCATTAGGTTCCACATTTAAGGCCGTCAGCTGTTACCTGGATTTCTAGTTCAGCAATATGCTGTTGGAGCTCAGCCACAGCTGCAATGCGGTCTGCTTCACGGAGCCGTACTGCCATCACTTCTTCTTTACTCTGAAAGAAGTAATAGATTGAAGCTAACAAATAATATCAGTTTCAGTTAATTAAAGACCATGCAGTACTTTTACCCAAACTCATGTCAGTAAAGAAAACTGAATATAATGCTGTATGAACTATCACACCAACTGGTAAGGCATACTCTAGAGAACCCAATGCTGTTCATTTTAACCCAAAGAATTGTGTGATCATCTAATATAAATTCCAAATTATAATAATACACATATATAAAAAAATCTGTGTAGTTTTGAAAACATGCCATTATAAATTTCCAGGACCATAAAACAGCTCTCTTGTGCTCTAGAAATGTTGACTGTAAATTAAGAAAAAGTATCAACATACAAAACCCCAGTTCATGCTTCAACTTTATACATATGCAAAACTACACAAGTTACTTATTTCATCACTCTCTTTATAAAAACCAACCCCAAAACCAACAGGAGCACAGATGCTCTCAATCTTGTCTAAGTCTAGGTATCTTAGTCACAGTATACAATAGAGATTTGCAAGACAGCTTAGAATAAAATTCTAATGCCTATAACCTACGATCAGACTCATGATACAAGTTTCACCTGTCAGTTATAATGACAGACAAGTTGTGTTTTGACAACAGAGAAGGAAATTTCCTTATTTCTGTCTCATGAGGCAAGTCCTCAAGACTTCAGAGCACAAAACAACCACAGAGAGAAAACAGTGATAGATACTGACTGAGAAATACTTCCAGCTGGAACACAAGTAATTCTGGGGAAGAGACAGACTAGGCCTAGGTACACACACTTCTGGCAGACTGATGTAACTGTGCAAACTGTAGTTACTGTACAGTTTTCAGTTATTTTAATATGTATTTCAGTTACTTTAATATGTACTTCAAACTAACAGTACTTAGCCACCATTCATTAGACAATTTGGTTGAGACTAAATTGAACATGCCAAAGCTTATCTACAGTAGATACTTGAAAACATGCTGTTCATTTAAAACCAAAGATTCCTTCAGTGAAGGCACATCGTATACATAATCCAGTTAATAGCATTTGCAATCAGTGGAGTCCATTCCAGAGGAACCCATCATGTGCTAACCCATTATTGCTAAATTCTGCTGCACAATTGCTTGAATGAAGCCAAAACCACGAGTCCACAGGATTGCATGTATCTAACTGAAAACTGAAGGACAGACTGGCTTGGTTTGACTTTGATATCTGACATGAGTCAATAGTGTCGCTCTAGATGACAGTGATGCTTTATCTCTGAAATAGACCATGTTCTCAATAATTACCGCAAAAGTTGATATGGTAGGAAAGACAAGATTGGGGTGGGAGCACAAGTCTTATGCTGTAAATCCCTTAGCAAAACTGATTAGAAAACTCAGTGCTGTGCTCCAAGAAACAATGTGAAATTAAGTCCTTGCTGTAGGAGCAGTCATCAAGTTAAAGGGGAAAAACATAACAGTACACATCAGTGACAGAGCTGCCATTTAGGTAGTATGAGATGCAATTGCTTCAAATATGTTAATTTCTACATATGTATTTTAAGCTATCCTTTAAAGAAAAACAAGCTACAGAATTAATGTACCAATTCTGCATAGAAAAAACTGGGGATTTGAAAAATCCTAATAGATCCTTTTTTGATACACTTCTTCAAGTAGAAATACTGCTGTCTAGCAAAGATGTAGTGACAGAAATAAAACTAGACCATGATTTCAGATGCTTTGAAACAATAGGAAGAAAAATCAAACACCAGTTTATAATGGAATCAGGAATAACAAACTTGCTAGATTTAACATGCAAGGCGGAAGTTGTAAAATATTTAGTGCTATAAAAACTTAACATTTGTCTGTATTGCTCCAAGACATTACCTGAAAGACTACTGAAACTGTCTTCATCAGTTTTGAATACAAAGTTGTTGCATAAGTAACACGAAAAAGCTTTATTTCAGTAGTTTACTCAGCAGTACTGCCTTTTAAATTCAGCCTACCTGCTATTATCTGTATTGCAAGCCAAATATAAGTTGGTAGCAACACTATTTAGCAACGTTACAGACACTGAACCTACTTCTGGAAGGACTGTAGGTATGACAAGTCTGCTGTTACTGCTGGAGGCTAGCCTTTCACATTTTTAACATATGCCTTACACAGCAGCCATAGGACACTGGTTCCTCCTACACCAAATTAGTACAAAAAACTCAAAACAGTAATAGTTTGGGCTTGATAAGATAAGAATGTTTCTCTTTCCATATTAAACTTCACCTTTATTTTTTTAATTTCAATTCACTTCAACATTAAAACCTCATTTTCCTGACACAGAGAAATAACCTTAAACAATCCCAAGCAATTTCCTTCATTTATTGTGGTACAGAGGTGAGAGACAGGAATCTAAAATACTCTTCAGAAACAAGAAAAAGTGAAAGCATTTGGCATGAATGTTAGACTAAGCTAAAAGTCATGATTCCAGTAGCTTGAATGTGGAATGACAGAATGACAAACCTTACAAATCAACTGTCCAAGGGCAACGGCTTTTTATATCCTTTCATTTTTCACTTAACTGTGTATTATCATAGAGTTTGAAATTGAAAAGTTCTTCATAAGTTTGAAACAGCAAGAGGAAACTCAATACCAAGTTATGTCCTATTAAAGGAGCAGGAGAACACGTCAACTTGCAAATGCAGCTTAATTTTTTTGATAACAGCATTCTTATTAAATCTGTACATTACTGAATTGGTTGTATAAAAGAGTCAAATCGCAATGACAGTTCACAATAAATGTCAGGGATAGAGAGAAATTGGAACACGAGAGGAAAATACATTGAAGAAAGCCAGATTCCAACAAGTTAAATTTGTGCATCTTTCAATGCAGTTGGCAGAAAAACCTTGGGCACTTATACAGTACAAGAGTCTATATGGTCTTACACTAAGCCTCATCCCAAGAAGTCACAGTCTAGCTCACAGTTAAACAATACAGCTCTATGGAATTTATATGTAAATTGGTAATATGTCTTTTTATATCATAAGCATCCACTTGGAAAACAATTGGAAAACACTTGGAAAACAATTTCAACATTCTTTTCCCTGCTGGTAACTGCAAAACAAGTTTCAGGATCTAATGTTAGTGTAAGTCAGTATCACTACTTCACCAGCTATTGACCACTACTACTTTAGGAGAATCTCTAAAAAGTATGGCTGGTGGTCTGTCTACTACTATCACACTTTTCTCTAAGCCATGGTAGAACATAACTTTCCAAGCAAATTATCCCACTGAGAATAGTCATTAGTCAGCTTAAAGACATACTACCCTTTTCAATCAGCATTAAAACTTCTGAATATTGACTACATTCTCTTCATCTCTTAAGGATTACCGAAGACCTTCAATATCAAAAAGCAATCAAAGTTATGGGTTATATGAAAAAACATGTCACCAAGGCAGTGAAATAATGGAGAAAAAAAAAATCAAAAGGAATAAACTCAGATTTTTTTTTTTTTTAAATAAGGCACTTAGGAAACCAGTGATTATGGTAATCATAAACCAGTCAGCAGAAATAATTTCTTCTAGTTAAGATTCAGTGTCTTGTTTCCTATACAAAATGTGGTGGAGTTCGAAGACTCAGAAGTTAAATGCTTTAGATTCAGGTTCCACTGGAAACAAATGGATCTGGCAAGACAGCAAGGAAAATGAAAACCTAAAGAAACCTGAAATACCTGAGTACATCTCAGTTATTTAATGTTCTTAAATTTCTTCAAAATGGAACCGAACAACAAAAAATCAGGAGTGATACTATAGTAAATCTATGGACATTAATAAGGCTGTCATTTCATCTCCATGCTAGGTGATAGTGATAAATTACTCAAACTGTGGTCTTGATTTATACTGTCCACAGAAGCCTTTGATGGAATTGCAGGTAACACAGTCTTTGGGGTATGTATGTGTGTTACAAGCAGAATGTATGCATATTGGATAGAACTGGGAAACACACATTCAACCAATAACAGTGTTCTGCATGGATAAGAGTAGGAACAAGTAGTGCACGTACAAAGGTTTTGTTATCATTAAAGACAAAACTAAGATATGGTTATGAACAGCAAATTATGTAACATCTGCTCTCAAGTTGCCAATTGACAACCAGTTTAATAAATAGTATTCTAATTGTTCATTTCATATTACAATACTGTTTAACATACAAGGATCCTCTTTAGAAATTACTGATTGTTCAGCACCAGCTAATTTCATAAAAGACTAATCATACATCTTTTTGATGTAAGTATAAAGTTGTTTTAATGTCTCTAGCAAATAACTATAGTGATTTGTTAACTAATACTTGTTTTTATTTTTTTAAGTAAATTCGGTAACAATTTCAGGGATATTTTCAACCAAGAGAAAAAAAGCTTAAGACTTATCTTTTATTTCCTGTCCACATTATGTGTGCACAAGTTAAAGACATAAGTTATTAGTAAATGGTCATGGATTTAGTTACAAAAAATAATTAAATCTGAGATTCAAACACCAGATTGGGCTCTTCTGTGCGCTGGCAGTAGTAAAACCAGCTTTTGCCCAATGGTTTTGGGCTATCCCCTTAAAGTGTAGTTACTATTAGGAAATGAGTAGTGTAACACTCCCTCCTGTAGACTTCTCCATTCAAATACCACTTGTACTCCCTTTCTTTGAAGCTAAACTAATTCTGCAGTAACAGCCAGTGTTGAAGTAATGAACCTCTTCTGTCAGTAAAGACGGAGTCCACAGTTATCAGAATCTGTTGTGGAAGAGTGTCTTTTTATAAATTATACACAGACACTTTTCTGAGTAGAACCCCACTTTAAAGTTTATCTTTCTGGGATCACAAAGAAGTCGCTCTGTCAAAACCTCAAGTGATTTTTGTGAGATGGTAAATCCAACACGATATTGTCAAATGAGTTAAGAGAAGTTTTGGGTTTGTGATCTCCACTCAATGAAGACAATTCTATCCAACAATAGCATACAAGACTAAAAAGTACATCCACATTAGCACACAAATAGTCAACATTGTGAATAAATATTGTTTACCTTGCATTCAATCTCTGCTTGTCTACGTTTTGCTTCATTCAACTGAGCAAGGAGTCCTTTGTTCTGTGCAGAAAGATACTGTACCTTCCCCTGTAGGTTGGTAACCTCTTGCTCCGCCCTTCTTAAGTGGTTACTATTGATCTGATTCTGAAATTTATGACAAGAAAGGGAAAGAAAATGCATGTTAAGGAAAGATCTTTGATATTAACTCCTTAAAATCTGACAAGAATGACTTATAGATCATTTACTATAAAAAACTTTTGATGAAAAAGCATTCAGAATTTTCTAAATGTAATCAGAAAACTTTGCATGACATTTGGTTTATGATCATGACATTCAAAGTGTCCTCAAACAACAGGTGACTCATTGTAAGAACATGACTGCAAAGCTCCTGTACATGTTTTTCCCAATCTCTTACTTAGATAAGGCAAAGATTTTCTGAGCTTTTCTCCCAACTACAGTAAGAAGCTGACACATCCAAGAAACATCAGGTATGTTAGAAATACTATGTGCACATTTCTTTCCAGTGAATTCCTGAAAGTAATGTGGCACCTTAATTGAGATCACGGCATGAGTACAAGTCACACCATTTTTACATGAAACTGTACACAGACCAATAAATTAAAATGAAAACCAATTCATTTCTGTCAGACGACAGCTGAACAGCATAAGTATGTACAAAGACTTGATGCATAAACACTTAAGTGAGAAGTACCTAAAGGCATGGCGATATATAATCCAGACAGCAGGATACATATGCCCCCTACTGACTAAAACAAACACTCAGATGTGGAAAAAGTAACAAAAGCCCACATTTACCATAGTGAAGTAGTATTAACACTGCAAGTAAAATTTCAAAAGGTCAGAAAAAACTTTTGTCCAGTTGCCATAGAGAAAGTGGTGCCACTGTCAGAAATAAGCCACCGTGTTTCCCTGCAGTTAGCTCATCTCTCTAGCACACCCTTACATGCTTTCCTAATTTCTGGGACTACTGAAGCTTGCCAAGTACAGCTTTTGCTTGTTTAGCCTTTTCAATGCACAGACTCCTTCGAGTAACAGTTACACTGAGCAGGTATTTTATGGGAAGGTTTCTCAAAAGCCTGTTACAAACCCTTCTCAATCAACCGCACATTATGCTTACTGATTCAGTTGTAAGTTCACTAATATAATATGAAGTCACCAACTTTAAAACACTTTCATTGCTTAACAACCTACTCCCTAGTTACCTTTTTGGCAGACAAGTTATTATTGTCTGATCTGTACAAATCTCAGCAATAATGAATCATGCTTTTCTTTTCTGGCACATGAAATGTAAAGGTTCTGCTAAAAATCCTGTGGCAATGTACAGCTATTTTGCTGTGAGTCCACAGTTTAGTAACCAAATTCATCACCTCAGCAGATAACCTAGTACAGGCAATTTCATCAGAAGAAAGAAAACACTGCCATTTGAAGAATCAGAATGACTGTTATCAGTATAATCAGAACTAGGTTTGTGAAATCAAAAACACCTTAGATGCACTTTTGTTGTTACACCAGTTACAATTTAATAAATTATGATCCACACACATTTATAGAATCTGCCAATTAGTCCAAATCAGAAATTCAGAAAATCCTGAAAAAGACTAAATAAGATACGTTAAAATACGTTAGATTGTATGTACTAGTCTCCTTCCTAGCCTAAAGGCATTAAAAAGCACATTTTGGAATAAAAGTTATGCCTGTAGATGGTAAAGATTATCAGATCTCTACCATTTGACACCAATTTGCCAGCATTCAGCTCCATTCATACATGCTAGTGTTCAGTAATATACCTGCGTTTCCATCTCCATCATTCTTTGTTTGGTCTCTTTCAGTTCAGCCTGAGTTTCTGCTTCTCTCAATCGGACTGTCATCAGCTCATCCTGTAGCTCATTCACGGTGTTTTTTCTGGGAGGATCTTTCCATCTTCCAGTAGTACGAGCTAGATGACGCTGAAAAAACAGCATGCCATTGCTGACAATGCCTGATCATTCACAAGTCCCCTAATTTCATTTAAGATCTTAGAGTTTCACAGGACAAGTTACCATTGTGCTTCTGTTTGTCCTAAAATCTAGAAACTCATGGAAACTTACTAGCTTTAAGAACAGACAATTAAAATACTGAAGGCAGTCATTCACAACTACAATAAGACAGTAAATTGCAGGAATATCCTGAGACTTTTGCCTCTTTCTAGCCCTTAACATTTAATGAAATAGTACTGCTCAGGTACTGCCTTTCTACCAGAACAATTAACTGGCAGCACAGGCTCTCTGATATCTAGAACAACAAGGAATCAATTCCTAACATACTTTTGAAGTAAAGTTTCTTGTGGCAGCTGCATTAAAGATTTTCTCACCTCAGCAGCTTGATCTCTACATCTCAAAGTTGCGCTTTATTATCATTCATTGAAAATAAAAATTGTTCAAAGTGCATTGCTACCCATACCTGCCAGTGTTCCTCCAAATCTTTGACTTGCTGCCTTAGTTCTTTGAGACCCATCAAAGCTTCTGCTTCTCTTAATTTTACTGCAATCAGTTCTTCTTGTAGTCTAGCAATGTTTTCCTCATCAGGGAGAGAGCTGTTCCTCTGCAACAAGGATCATCCTCTTAAATACGTGTTTGAATAGATTTGTGCTTAGCGAGACCCATACCAAAGATAAAGACACGGAATAATAACTCTTCTTCCTAGCCAAACTTGCCTAATTACACATCCTCTGCAAAATAAAAAGTCTTCAAAAAATCTAAGTTCCTGTTTATAGCAAGGGTATACAAGTATCATCCACCAGCCAACTACAGAAAAAGAGTTGGCAAGGTAGTTTCAGGTATTCTGTCTTCCAGATTTCCCTGAATGGTACCCCTAACAAAGCAGTACTTACACTATTTTGCATATGGCATCTAAAATATGGAGAAAAATCTGACAGATTTTGAGCTACTTGATAAAATTAAAGCAAATTCAGAACTGAAATCACACCTTTTGAGTTGTAACTTTTATTTAGACTTACAGGAAATCTATTTTTTGGGAAGCCATCTACCTTTGAAAAGAAGAAAAGATATATTGACAAAGGAACCATCCATTAATATTGATAACAATCAGTCAAGAAAAGGTCTTACAGATGAAAGTGCATGGAAGTTTACAAAAAACGTACAAGGAAAAAGCAAAAAGACTAAAGAAAGCTAAACAGAAAACAGGAAAACACAAGGCAAGAGTGACCTGGGGAAAGTAAAACAGTGATGAAAGCACAATAATGAAAGTCTGGGAAAACTCAAAGGGAAGGAAAAGGGACACAGTCTGCCTAACTACCATAGCCCTACATCAAATCATTGGTCACCAAATACTTGAACTGTGCTTCATATTTTTCTACTATGTTTCTCAGTAGTAGTTTTCAGCAAATGAAGTATGTATGTATATATGTAATACTGTGACAGTTGCCAGCTCTTCTTGAGGGTCAAGTGCAAAGTGTATTATTAACATTAATGGAACACAGCACAACAGCCATTTATGAGCATCTCCGTGTTCCAAAATCATGGGATCCAAGTATTGGCAAACATAGGAAGTGACAGGCTGTGTCTCAGAATGTTTACATCACTGCGAGTATAGCCATGCAGGTCTTGGGTTACAGAGCAGAATCTTCCCAGGTTACGTGACACATCACCAAATAAGTAGTAAAGAACTGCATTTGTAGGAATTTGAGGGAATTAACTTCAGCCACTTTCTCATGTGCCCAAGTTTATTATGACAGACTGTTACTACTGTGCACCTGGTGTTTATCTGCTACACTGGAATTTCACCCACTGCTCCAGTTTCTCCTTCACATTTCAGTTTTTGATACATGCCATCTTCAAGCTGATAAAGGTTAAGTGAAGAAGTAGTCTCTTTCTGAACTTGGAAAAATAACTTAAGATACCCAATTCTTATTAATGGTCAGCACAGTAAAAACTACCAGACTGTTAGCCTGCCAGACTTCTATCAAGCACCTCAGATATAAAAAGAAAAATCTTTATTCCAGTGGATTAATCTAATTATCTAGTAAGTTCTGGCTCCATTGCTGAGTATACAGCTCTAAAATTTCCTTGAGGAAACAATTTCCAAAGCCAATACAACAGGATCTGAAAACCATGCTTTATGTTGGGTCAGTGTCCTGGGTTCAGTCAGTCAGTGGGGTTTTTATTTCTGTTTCTTCTATTTTATTTTGCATGTAAGTTTTTCTTCAAAGAAAAGTAAATATTTGACAGTTGGTTTGAGTACAGCTTGAACTCTGGCATCAGTAAGTCACAAGCTGGGATGGCACCCAAAAAGCAGTAGAGATTTTGATATTAAACAGTGGAGGTGCTCTTCCCCTGCCCATAATGGAACGAAGTGGGAGACACTCAAGAACTGGGAATGCTGAACTCTTTCCTCCTCGCCTCCTGAATTATTTATTTTCACATCACCTCAATGCTCACTCTAAGCCTACTGCCCTTGTTGCAAGATAAAATAGAGGCAATTGATATTTTCTGTGAAGACTGCAGCAGAATCCAAGTTTTGCACTGCAGTGGACTTCAGAACCAGAAGAAAAGTGATCTGTTCTTCACAAACCTTTCCAAGTGCAGACAGATCTTAGGTTTTTTGCTAGATTAACTTCATGTTTGAAAAGCATCTTTCAGCCATGAAAGCATAGAAGAGATTTGAGAGCACAGTTATGCAAAGAATTACAAGGACCTGTATTCTGTTCCTAGTGTTATTTTATATAGAGGGTCCTGGTTTGATTTACCTTTTCCATCTCTAGAACTTTATCTTGCATCTCCTTCAGGGCACAATGGGATTCTGCTTCACTCAGCCTGGCTTGGACCAGCTCTTTTTCCAGCTGTAGCACAAAGTCTTCACTGTATTGTGAACTGCATTTATGCTACAAAGTTTGCAGAAATACGTTTAGTATGAAGCACAGATGGTTTGAAAGGCGCTTTATTTGCCAGATTCAAATGCTTAACATTAGGAATACTAGCTCAAGACCAACAGAAGTGCTTACCTAATGCAAGCCTATTAACACGTCCTTCCAGACTGCTAAGAACTGTAATGCTGTGCCTCTCCAGCAACTGCACCTCCACACAGCCAAATGTATAAAACCACACTGAGGCTCTAATTAGCACTGATGAGCAACAACTCACTTTTTGTTACCCAAACTGAAGAATTCTCAAAGAATCTGTGATTATTTCGTTACGTGCAAAAACAGATGCTTAGGAAAGACTCGCTAATTGCAAGATGAATACAAGTATCTCTCTTAAACCCTACTCACATAAACTCTGATTTAACAGAAGCTTTTAATAACTTGGATTTATAATAAAGTCATGTATGCTTTAATGCACAGCCACTTTGGTTTGCCCCTTTCTTCCAACTCCAACCCTTAGCTCTCATTTCTCACACTATACATATTCTTTCAGAGATTCTCGTTCAAAGCAAGTCTTGTGGATTAATGAGAAAAAGCCAGGCACAAATAGCAGTATAGCTCCTTCTACACAGACAGCATAGGCCAAAGCTACAGTGAAAGTTGGTTCTTTCCATATAGGACTTACTCCAAGACTATCCCTGACAAGCTTTGCATACCCAAACACATTCTCTCAGTAATAAAACACCCTTTCCAAACCTCATGGGGGAGGAAGATGAAAAACCGAAAGAAAACTAACAAAAAAAATTATATTACAGTTCTGCACAAGTTAATTCACCATTAACTTATTTCTTGCCTGTTGATTAGCTGGAATTCAAAGTAAGATCTATCCTTTCACTTGCTGAAACAAAATTTCATGAAATTGCATATTTCAGTAGATGCATCCAACTGAAGCTGTATTAAGTATTTATATTCAAAAGCCCCACTTGTTCTTTTTAACTACTGACTGGAGGAACAAGTTGTTTCTTTCTTCACTGTGTCACTTTAAAATTACTTGAGATTCACCACAGATTTTCAGACTTGCTTGACAGGCCATGCCATCCCACAGCAGCACTTATATTGAAATCCCCAAAGCACAGATGCCTTGGTAGTGTATGCATAGGCACCTGAAAATTAAGTTAAAAGGCGAATCGTTTAGTACATCTTTGGTGCCACTGAATACATTGTGAAGAATAAATACTATACTTGGGTTCACAGACAGAAGTTTTATTCAATTAACAATGCAACTTTAAAATCCATAGAGCATACATTACACTAAAGATACAACTATTTCTTACTTTCTTTTCATCAAACAATTTAGTTTTCTGCACCTAAAAACATTTGACAAGATCAACAGAAGAGTCTTCAATCCTGTATGCTTCTGTTAGGGTATGACATTCCTTGACCTTTAATGCACAAGCCAAAGGCAAACAGGACAAAACAAGGAATTACAACATGTGACTAAATGGTCAAGGAACTGTGTTTTAATTTGTTTTTATACTTCTGCACACCAACTAATCCTTTCATCATGACTCAGTAGAACCCAAATTCAAAATCTACACTACTGTTAGTGTTACAATTTGTTGTATTGTTATGTATATATATGCCTACAGGGAGCTGTAACAAACAGGATTTATACAAAGCCTTAAAAGGCAAAAATGGCGCATCGAGGTAGTCTTTAGTGCCGTTAAGACTAGCCATTTAAGTGCTCATTCTACTTAACTGTTCAGATGAACAGACACAGAACAAAGTAAAAAGATCAGTATATTTAATATTAATTTTTTCCTTATACAATACTAATTTAATCCCTCCTCTTTTTAATTCACATATTCTCTTTGCCTCAGCAAGCAGTGGAAGTAGGCCTGATTTGACTGTAACAGAGGATGGGTGGACCACGCTTATGCATTTCCACAATTGCTTCACAAGATCTTTCTTATTCCCTGGCTGTTGGTACAGTTTCATCAAATGATACACACAGCAACTTAAATGGACTCTATGTTTCTTGTTCCAGATTCTGCTTATGATACATATGGAACAAGAATGAATGCAGTGTTCTTTCCTCAGGTAAGAAGCCCTCTTGTACTTCCCAGGAAAAAGAGAAAACAGGAGATTTGAAGAGCAAATCTCAACAAAATATTATTGCAAAATTGGGATGCAAGTTTATTCCAAATAGTTTTGGACTACAAAAATTAACTGATACTTGTCAAATCATAAGTAATGAAATGTATAAGAAAAGTTACTTATCCAATTTTAGGCACAAGTCATTCCTTCTTTATGCTGGTCTTTAGATTTCACCTGCTTAAGGAATACGCTAGGAGTACTTATCTAGCCGCAACAAACTTTAAATCAAGTCTTGATAGACTGGTACCCCTTCTCCCCCCTCCAAGAAAAAAATACAGCCAAGATTAAAACAGATTTTAAAAAATCAATATTCAAAATACTCAAAGTTATAAGTTGTGATTTTTGCTCCTTAAAACACAAAATTTTAGCAATTTAGTATATAAAGGTAACAAGTTCATAGTCAAAAGAGTGTATGGTAACTAAAGACTGACTTCTTTAGCAAAAGAACTGTTTTTATATATTTTCCTTAAGCCCTCAAATGTTTGACAAGATCCACAATGCCAATCCAGATTTCCAGGTGCCAGCCAAATATTTTAACCACAGCAACATTATTTGTCCTGGCTGTGTTGAAAAGATGTCTGTTACATAAAGCACTCCAAATGTAGTTCTACAACCATCTACTTCTGAAAGAAACAAGTCCTTGCTTGGCTTCACAGAACTGTATTTATTTTCCCCCAACTCTCCTTAAAAATCTTAGAAACAGTAAGATCTCGGAGGCTGGCACAACCATTCCAAATAATATTTTGGCTGATGATAGATTATACTTAGTTACAGAATGCTTTTCCTGCACTGAAGGGCAACTAACAGATGGTTCCGCAGCTGCCCAGCTTTGTTTGCACATGTAAGCACTAACTGTAGTACTTTACTAAATTTTCAGTTGTAAAACAGAACATAATGTAAAAAAAGTATATTATAAATAAAGCAAAGCCTTCCGTAAGGTTGCATCACTCATTTACAAGCACACATTACTTTATTATTATTATGCTCTTAATTAATATCAGTCATTTTAGCATGAGTTCCTGAACAGAAACCATGCATTATGGAGTTGCTGTAACAGCAACTAGATACATGGTTATAAATTACCTTGCAAAATGTATATGCTTCCATCTGAATGTTTAGTCAATTAAAATTCTATCTTCACATAACACACTTGAAGAGCCTATTTAAAAATAAGGTGTGAAGTAATTTAGCTTGAACTATCTCTCATTTCTTGCATTCGATTTTCAAGTGTGCAGACTGATGAGCTAGGTAATCATTGAAAATTAAGAGTCTCATTGGTAAAGATTGAGATCTGCGTTCTGGAGGTGTATTTAATTGGCAGAAATCATTTTTATACACCTAGCAGAAGCCATCTTTTTCATTTAGGAACAATAGCAGAAAAAGGAGAGAAAAACTTCAGCATGTAATTATTAGGAGCAAGTTTAAACAGGCTTATTATGCTCACCCCTAACTCCTCAAATACCATCACTCTTGCATGCCTTAAAAGAAAACTTTCCGTATTCTGTTGAACTCACGTACAACTTCCTCTATGCAGTTCTTGATTTACTGTAAGTATGAGGAAGAAATCTCCTTCCTCTTATCTTCTAACTACCCACCACAGAGAATCATAGAATAGTTAGGGTTGGAAAGGACCTTAAGATCATCTAGTTCCAACCTCAAGAAGCCTTTGGCAGGTTTCTACATTTAAAGAATATAAAGACAGATTAGTACCATTCTCTTTGAAACCATTCTGGCAAATATTGAGGTAGCTGAAGCACTGAATTCCAAGAGCATTTCAGAATATTTCTAGCTTTACAAGTATTTTTTCCTAGCTAACAATATAAAAAAATTGCACAGGTTTTAAACACCTCCTTTTAAAGGTTTTAAGATTTAAAATTTCAAAATTAAAAATTTTAATTGTACCAGTTTAAAAACCTTAGTAGAGAGCAATGCTGCCACAGTGTAAGATCTAAAAGTTCGCATCCAAGTAAAATTAAGCACGAAGTCTCTATCCCAAGCCTTACTATCTTCTGCTTCCTTTCCCCCCCTTCAAATCACCTTAAATACGTTCAGAAATGTGTAGAATACATTTGATTAGACTTTAACATGTGATTTATTATATGTCCATTAGTACTATTTTCAGGCTGTCTGGGAGAAGTACTATAGCAGACCTTCCCTTCCTTTCACTAAGAAGCAATGATAAGAACTTAAGTAGACTCATCACACCGTAATAAAGTCACTCTGGTTCAACTAAAAACTCCCTATATATATTTCAGCACAAGAAGAATTAAAGTTGCATGTAACTTGGGCTTCTGGTGTTGGACTTGAGTGAGCACATTCCTCCACCCATCTCTGTATTCAGTCTTACAAATAAGTGCTGCTTCTTTATACACACACATCCTGTAAGCACTTTCCATACTTACCTTTAAGCCTTCCAACTTGTATAATCAAGATCTCTATCAAATCTCATAGAGTAGAAGTGCTATCAAATCTCAGGACAGAATAAAGCCTAGATAATACTTAAATACAAATGCATAACCTTTTCACAAAGGATGGGTTAGCCTTAGACATACTATGGCTTAGAGAATATTTTTGCTACCAACAAAACAAAACCCCTACTCTTATGTCACCTACCTCATGATTTAAAAGTAACAGTGGGTTGATTTTGGGTTGTGGAGATTATTGGTTGCTGGTTTGGGATTCTTTAATCCCACAGTGTTCAGAAAAGGCAGCCGCAAGTATTCTGCGGCAGTTCTTTTCACACATTCCTATTCAGAAATTCAAAGCCAAGCTTTATAGTTTCTATCATGCTGAAATAGACAACTCAAGACTGGAAAAGATGTAGATTATAAAATATGTAAGATCAATGCTGTGCCATTAAATATTTGCAGATAACTATGCAGTTCAATTTTTGAGTGCAATAATTTTTGCTAATCATAAACAAAAATAATTGAAGGGAAAAAATATTAAAGCAAGTATTTGTACAACAAAACTGAAACTGAAGAAGTATTGCCAAGAGCAAAAAAAGCTGCTGGCACTCGGAAGGGAAGCAGCAAAGAAATTCATACGTGTACTCTAAATGCAAGGCCAAAATTTGAAACTTTCATGGATTTCCACTAGGCGGTACCCTACATGTACGCAGCTGTTTACAGCTGTTGCTCCCGTTTCCATGCCTGGAAACACACAGTTAAAAGCCCGTTCAATTGCAACTGTTAGTAGTGCAGCAGAGTCTGGGGAACTGCTAGCTGAAACCATCTTCACACTTTCATCATGTTGTCTATGTTAATTCAGACGGTCCTCAAAACCAAAATACTATTCCTTACTCTTCAAAATTAGTCATCTCCTAGGCACAAATCCCTTTATAACCATGTGGCTTTACAGCTTCAGTTCCACCCACAGTCAGACTATTTCCTACAGTCATGTTCACATTCAAGAGAGGGGAAACAATGCTCACATTTTACTTAATCTCTGCTCCTGTGGAACCTGTTCAGTCTGCAGCCCTCACAGCCAGTTAAGCAATCTGGTTATCTACAGTTTCGCTCAGGACCAGCTCCCATGCCTAGCCAACCTACCAAGCTTCCCCATCACTGCTACTTAGTAAGGTCTGCAGTATAACTACGAGCATTAGCTTTGAAAGTTGTATTAGCCATCAATTAACTATAGATAAATTTAGCATTTTAGTCTCAACTTTTAATTCAGTACAGGTAAGTAATACATATGCTTCCAAAAACACATTCCAAAAGCATGTGTACTACTGTAATCAGACAATAAACACCTGCCTACCCAGTCTATAAACATTTCTCATTTTATTTCACATGACAGTTTATAAAATACCTAAAATTTTGTAAATCATTGCTAGAACATTCCCATCTTCCCAGTTATATTTTCATGTTCTTTCTCTGAAGAAATTGCTAGAGAAAAAGCAGCATTACACATTATAGAGTAACAGCTCATCAATAACTTCTTGCAACTAGTCTAGAAGATGTACTTCTTTTACACCAAAAAGCATTAAACAGATACAATAAGCTATTTCTATAATCTTGCATTTAAGTTATGATTTCTTTTCAATCTAACAGTAAATCTTACCTCTACCTTCCCAGATGAGATACCAGGGATCTGGTAAGGAGCTGCAGCATACTAAGCTCTAAAAACTTGTATTTCACACACCTAAAATGCCCAGGGCTTCAGAAAAGTACTTTGGATACTGCTTATTTAAACTATACTCACATCAACACTGCTAGTGCACATTTTATTCAGTAAGTGAAGATTGCCAAAATTGTTGTACCCCCTCCCCCACGAGAAGATACAGAGCACTTTAGAAGTGGCTTGGAGACAGTTAACTTCAGCCTCATAGTAACAGCCTAAAGTCTTGCACATTATACTACCTAGAACACATAGTACCTACAAACACAGAAGAACTGTGCTGCTAAAAGTCATTTTCCTGATTTATTTGCACATAAACCGATACCTTTTCATAAAGTCCTGTAGTTCCGAACTCAGGGACAATACTCTTCTACTTCTGCAAGCAACTACTTTATGCATGCTAGGAAAAAAAATGTAGGTACACAGAAGAAACATGGAGGAGACCGACTTAAATGAGAAGCCACGTAAAAGCATTATGAATCAACTCTCAAAACTGAGTTGTCAGAGTGACACAATTTGCAACAGCTAGATTTTTAGCATTAGGAGGTACCAAAGGTTTTAAGTGTGGGTTTTTTGTTAGTATTTCTTTGGTGGTGGTGGATTTTTGGGTGGGGTTTTTGTTGTTGTTGAGGTTTTGAATTGGTGTGTTTTGCTGTGCATTTTTTTGTCATCATCATTTTAAACTAGTAACTTACGTCTACTCAGGGTTATGAATCTCATCTACCAGTAAGAAAAAGACCAAAATATCAGTTAGTCCAATTTGTGTAATTTTAAGAGTGTAAATCACAATGAACAGCATTTACAAGGACAGCACAGAGACCATGTAATGATGAGTGAAAATAAACACGAGTGAAAAAGATGAGATGATGCGCTGCCAGGCTCCTTACCCATTGCTGCTGCTGCTGGAGCTCCCTGATGGTATTCTCAGCTTGCTCCAGTTTAGTAATGGCCTCATCACTTTGCTGTTTGATGGTGGCCAGCTCCCGTTTTACAAGGTAGTTTTCCTCAGCCTCCTGGGCCCTTGTCACTTGTCCCTTAGGACATAATTTATTTTTTTAAGCAATTGAGGACAAATCCAAGACAGACTGCCTTTGTGATGTTTAGCTGCTTATTTCATCAGATTGCTTTTGCAAACAGCATGGAGTACAATTGGCAGAAATTTCAGGACAAAGTAGTACTAAACAGCTGCTTTACTACTTCATTACAAAGTTCAGCATCCGTTTAGCAAGCACAACTGTGTACTTGCTTCCAACAAAGGTCCTTTCATGCAATATTACTCAGTTGTACATGCACAGATTTAAGTTCACAATATTAATTGTTAATACTGTGTCAGAGAATCCACTTCTCATAGGAATTTGTATCAAAAAATTACATTAGGTTAGGAAAATTACTACAATGTGCAGGCATTGGGTTTATATATTTTTAGTAAACAATATTAAACAAGTTTCTAGCAAGAGATTAGCTCTATATTTATTCCAAAATCAGCAAAGCAGGCATAGAGTACAGCATGCAAATATGCATGCATCAAAGCAATTTGGGTTTTTTTGAGAGTAGGAAGAGAGTTATACAGTAAAAGACTAAAAGACTATACCTGTATCAATCTATCTGCCAAGGAAGCACTTTCCTACAAAGGAAAAATTCAGATAGGAATAAGGAAAAGAAAAACCAAAAACCAAAGGGGTGATAATAGTGACAAAAAGGACAAGAGCTGAGAAAAAGAAAATGCCCAAATTCTACCCATCTTCTGCACAAACTCTCTTTGCAAAATTAACAACTTCTCATTTAAATTAAGGTAACTCAGCCAAAAAGGAAGCAGTCTTTTCTGCAATAGCTTTAATACAGTCCATCCTTACAAGAAGTTCTCAGAGCCAGATTTCCCTAACACTTCAAATTCACCTACAGGAGTCTGAGTATTTAGATCCAAGTGGCTGGCTTCACAATTAAAAGAAGTTACACATACAGTATCTGGTATATCAAGGAGATAAATGCAAGATGGGGTCTACGGTCTGCCCACAACATGAAAGGAAGGCATAATTTGAGCAGAGAGGAATCTCCACTAAGCACTGCGGCATGCATGCAGAACTAAAGCTTCCAAATAGATGAAGCAGGAAAGTTAAACAGTGCAAACTGACAAACGCAAGTAAAAAAACTGAACTATGACAGCTAATATTTTGGTTTACTGAACTCTATTGAGCAGTTAATAGATTCTTTCCATGCCAATATTTTTCAAGAAAGAAATTTGCATTGATGCATGCTGACAAGCACTACGTCATCCCCCCCCCCCCAGTTGCACATTTCATTAATTTCTACTCTATCACCCTTGAAGGCACTCAATTTTTGCATATTCTACAACAGAGAACACATCTACTCACAGATCATCTTAATCCTTGGAACTTTTATTAAAATTAAAGTTCAAACTGGTTGATAAGAGCCATTACTTAGAAGTTAAGGCAAGACATTTGTCATTAAGGTACATTCAGGAAATCACAACTGAATCAGACAGGTTAGGATGAGGAAAAATATATTTCATAATAAAAATAAGTTTCCAATAGAAGAACTGAAAGGGTTTGTTCACACTTTATGATCTGCTTTTCAGATGCTGTGATGACAACAATCATCATAAATTCTTATTAACAGATATGGTTTTCCCATTTTGAAACTTCCAATTCCAGTCAGAATGGAACACTTAAAATGAGTTCTGAAATTTTTAGTACCCAATTTGCAACAGCACTAGTGTCTGGCAGTTCATCATGGACTTCCTAATTAAAAGCCCCTCTGATTTCAGACCTCTGCAAGTTAAGTGTACAACAGGGATATTGAGTACTACAGATTTGCAAGGAACACTGAAGTGATTCACTACAGCTTCAAACTTCTTAAGAAGAGTTTGCACTTTTCAGTTAATTTTATCAGCACTTCAATAGAAACAAATATGTTTATAAAATTGCATTTCTGGTCACATCTTTCGTATGTTCTCATTATGTGCATTTTTTCACACTAAAAATTCAGAAATCAACTAAGCAGAATTTGCCATAGGTGGACTGGCTTTCCAAGAAACTGTAGTGGATTTAACAGCAGAGACATCTTTCGGTTGTGTCACTCTAAATTGAACCTTTACCATTTTCTTCCCTGTGAAACACAAACCACTGTTAGCAACTCACAAGAACATTCCAATTCATTTGACAAAACATAGCTGTTACTCCTGGTTAAGATGGACAAGAATGTTCTCATTCTACAGCAGGCCAGCTCAGATGCAATCTGTCACAAGAAGTATGATACCAGAATATAGGAGAGGCCCCTGGGGAAGAATGCCTGCATGCTGGCAAAGTAGCAATACCGGTTATCATGCATACTTTTAAAGTCATATCCAGTTACAAAGAAGCCTAACAAAACTGCTCCAGACTAAATCTGCGTGAAATAAAAGATACTTTCCTCACACTGTACCCAGAATCACTACAAAAATTCAAAACTACATAAAATAAATTTATAGCAGCAGATTTGATTTTCTGTACTGAATGTAAATGCTCCAACACCACCCCTCTGTTGCTGTATTTGCTAGCGATGAAGTAATCTGCTTTCATCTCCATGTCTGGTCATTGGTAGGTCTGTCATTTTGCTCCTATGTAAAAACACCCAGCAAGGTCAAAATTGAGGATTCTCTCACAATAACCTCTTTTCCACCCAAGCAGTCCACTACTTCATGTAGTCTTCCGGACTTTAAACAGATGCTTCTAATTCAGAAAGAAAACAGTACAACAGAAGTTGGATATATCAAAATGTTTGATTTCATATTCACTAAGAGTCAGACTTAACAATTGCACACATTTACAAGCATTGACCCTGTTTCATTATTGCCATGCTATTTGGCTAAGCACTGTTAATAAACACCATAGGTTAGAAGAAAACAGTAAATTCTGAGTTTCCCATTTCATATAATAAAATGGCCAAGAATTTAAGTATAAATTAAGACAGATTCAACCTAATCACCAATATACTTACTTTTTCTAGTGTTTCAATGCGCTGCTTCAAGAGTCTATTTTCAGTTCGTAGCCTCTGGAAGGTAAATGGTTCAGAACTATATTTCTCAAGTTATGAACTGAAAGTCTAATACAAGCCAAGCAAGCTAAAAACATTTTTATCATGTCGCATCTATGAAAAATCAATATAAACACAAAAACAGTGACCCTCCTAACAACTTTTTATATGATGTACTAACTCAAAACATGAGTTTAAAAAGCTTGATACAGCAAAGCTGAGATGAAGTCTTGTGTTACACAAAAGAATCTGTGTTGTATTAGATCAAAGTAGCATGTCTGCAGGTGAACCACAGGGCTTAACCGCACATCAGACTGGACAGCCTCCTCTTCCTAAACAGAGCCAGACATGCTTGTCGCAGGTGAGGGATATGGAAGTGCCCGCCCTGCCCAGAACAGGCTACTGAGACAGCTACAAGGTTTCCTTCCTTTTCCTCCCAATAATTTATGTAAAATTGTACCACAGTATTTCTTTTAATCTGTAAGGTTATTCTGAGAACTATTTACCTCAGATGCCCCAGAAGTAAGAACTGTACTGAATTGCACATTTTACTGGTGCATTTCCTGTAAATTTTAGCAGTCAGCTGTCCTGGGTTCAGCAGTAGCAGTCATTTTTCTCCTTCTTAGTGGCTGGTGCAGTGCTGTGTTTCTGACTTTCGGTCTGGGAACA
>WYDI02031633.1:0-78027 GCA_009867235.2 Psittacus erithacus
TAAACTGGGAGATACCCGGAAGGGCTAGCTCTCTCTGCTTGATCAGCGAGTGGTGATTGTATTCTCTTCCCTTGTTACTTCCCTTATCATTGTTATTATTGGTGGCAGCAGTGGTTTGTGTTATACCTTAGTTACTGGACTGTTCTTATCTCAACCCGTGGGAGTTCGTTCTTTCGATTCTCCTCCCCATTCCTCCAGGAGTGGGGGTAAGGGGAACAAGCAGGTTACATGCTTTTCTAATTTACAACTAAGCTTAAACCACGACACCAACTCAGTGGGTTAGATAGTTAAATTAGGCACATATTCTCCATACTTCACCATGCCAAGTGAGCTGTTGGACTCAACTGGCTGGGGAGTACATGGTCCTCCAGCTATCACACATGGCTGATCTCCTGGAATGCAGATCCCAGATGAAGTGGTCTCCATTCATAGACTTTTTTTTGCAATAAGCAATGGGAAGTGCTGTTCAACATAAAGCAGCCAGATCTAATTGACATATGCTGGAGACTGATAGAAACACAACTCTATGGAGGACCACTCCTCCCCCTTTCCCAATTAATTCTGAGGCAGTGAATTAACAGATGTACAGTCTCGAAGGCCAAAATTCTCATTTTCCACTAAATTCCCTGCTAGTTCCTCAAAGGCTGGGGAAAGCACTAAAAGTAATAATTATAGAATAATTCAGAACAGCAGTCATCACAATATCTGTTTTTTTGAACTCCCTCTTAGTGGCTGGGGATTTTTTTGTGTCATGGCTTGGCATTATTAGCAACAGAACTTTGTTAGGATCTTATGTAAACAGAGTGGCCTTTTATAAAAGGGGAGAGCTCCAGCATCAGGCATCACTAGGTGGAGGCCTTGCACAGCTCCATGCCAGTGCAGCTCACTGCTCCGGGGTTTGAGGATCCCCGCAGCCCCTTCCTATGGCAGATGTTATTATTCCCTTGCCAACCCTCACTCTGGGACCCCTGATCTCTTCCCATCCTCAGCTGTCTGCTTGCTTGTACATGATCGTTTTCTCAATGGTAAGCCAGTTCATCTCCTAATTTAGGTACCCAGCTAACTTTATGGACCAACCTTCCAAAAATGTCAAACACACCGAAGTTAGCAATTTTTTAAAAGTGACAGCAGGCAGTGCTGGCACATCCTTGGCTCATTTACACGCATACATGAACCAAGCCATTCAGATCTAGGCTGCACAGACATATTTTTATGAAAAACCTTGGCTTTTCTTGCAGAAGTCAGCGTGTGGTCTATTCAATTCAGTCTCAGAGGAGAATCAAGTCCCATTTACTCTAAAAATACAGGAATCAGAGCCAGCTACCAAAGCGGAACCACATGTCACGACCCAGAAGAGAGCGTACACAGATGGTAGGGGGACATACGGCACACAAGTTCTTTCCCACTGTGAGTGTCTCTGTCAAGATAGCTCTTTAGCTTTTTCACTGTTTGTTCCTGGATGCAATATGTAGAGAAGTTAACTGCCAATTTTTCTTTTTTTTTCCTGTTTTAAAGGGACAGATGAATCAGATTTTTTTGTAACTCCCAAATACCCTGTTTATTCACCGCTTCAGAAGTGGGAGAATTTATAGCCTCCTGTACCTGTCTGTAACTTCTTTACTCCTACAAAGATGCGTTTATCCTGCCACTTCCCCCAAGCTCCATTTGAAATGATGCAGCTGTGCCACACCTTACCCAGAAGATACAGACGTAGCTGATACGGTCTGTGTGTGCTTCCCTAGGAGCAAGAAGTAAGAGTAGATAGCTCAGAGTTCTTTCCAAATTCATCTTCTTGGCCAAGTCACTCACTTCCATGGCACAGAAGAAATAGTTATGCACATTTGAAAAATAGAAACCAAACAAACAACACGGGATTAGAAACAATGTGCTCAAATCAAAAATACCTTCTTAAGGACTTGAATGTGAACTTTTCCATTTTTCAGGGAACCTGTATGCATTCACAGTATATAAAGTGAGCAAAAAAAGTGAAAAGATCAAAATCAGCATTAGATATTGAAGGAGACATGAGACAGCAGTTGGGTGTGTTTCCATGGACAATGCAGGAAAAGGAAGCACTCCCCTGATACATACTGCTGGTGAGATAAGTGAAAGAGAGACCACAGATTTCAGTAACTGCCAAAAGAAATAAAGTCCATCAGGGTAACTACTTAGTGAATTAAAAAGAAAAACTAATGAGACAGTGTTCACAATTCCCCTTCTACTACAGCCACTGTTGTGCCCAAATTTAGGTCAAGATCAAATGAGTGGCTGGGGGCAAAAATGAACCAGAAAGAGAATTTACATATCTAAATCACCTAGTCTGTAGCAGCAATTAAAACCCAACCTTTCTGAAGCAGAAAATTCACCTTAATGACTTGGTGAACTTTCTGCCTTTCCTCAGGGTGAAATACCAATCTCTGATAGTCACCATCACTGCCAAGCTGAGCTCTAGCTCCAGCTGTAATGTCAGAGCTACCAAGGTGGTCTCTCAGAGAGTCTACACATGAGCTGTACTTTTTAACTATGCACACTGATGCCCAGTGGACATCAGACTCCTTCTTCCAAATCAATTTCAACATGGAAAGCACTCCTAGAGTGGGCTGAGGACACAAGTGGTTTGTAGAACTTTCTAGCTCACTTTTAGTGACTTCAGTTCGTCTCAACAAATGGATCAAGTCCTGGTTAATATTACCCCATCTTAAAAGAGAACAAGCATACACATCAAGTGGTGTACTTTGCCTTTAGTCTCAGGAATTATGAGTGCAGGGATGAGTGGAAAAAACTGCTACTGCTCCTGTGCTCATGTGGTGCAGTGTCCACTGAGTAAACCAGTCAGGGCTGTCCACTCTGGGCCATTGTGTAGATTCCACCAGGTTGTAACAATCTATTTTGGGTTTGGGCTCAAAGCACATGCTTTTTCCCATCACATAAGCATCTATCCATGAATTAATACAGTCACCAGATGTGTACATCAGAACATGAAGCAGGCCTAGCTGTCATAAAGGTAAGAAATCTGGATACAGGAGGAAAATTATGAAAGGAGTAAAGTCCCCAGAAAAAACTAGCCTCCTAATATGGATGGAAAAACACAGTGGAATAAGAAAACTTAAAACAAGTTAATCACAAGGCAACAAAAGGAAGGGGTAATCTGGAGTGACAAATAAATTGACAAGAACAAGCCAACAGAAGTAATACCATACAGTTATGGTTGAAAAGCAAAGAATGGTGCAAAGAATGTTTTTAATGTATCCTCCACCACATAGCATTCAGACTCTTTTCTCTGTCAGCACAGATAGACAATAAATTGAGATGTATCTACTACATCGTGGTGAACAAATACTTTTCCACGGATTAGACTGCATTTGCCTTTTCCTTCTGAAGGTATCAAGTTTCCAGAAGCAGACCTCTTGCCAACTAATAGTTTGTGGAGGTTTTTTTAATAAAGGGCAATCATCACATCTGTCTCTGTGGGATCTTTTATTTCACCACAAAAAATAGTGTATTTTCCTATGTGAATTGCAAAAAAAAGTTCCCAAGGGGAGAAAACAGAGACAAAATTCAACTTTAAAAAAAAAGCCCCACGATAAAAGGAGAAGCCACTTCATGTCATGCTACATTCAAGTAGTTAGCTAACAATTAATCACAATAACTGAAACCTTTCTCCCACACTCATTTTCACACAAGAATACTAAAATGCCTACATAGTCATACTAAATGGTAGACTCAGAGAATGGTTTGGGATGGAAAGAACAAAAAAAAAACAAAAATAAAACAAAAATAAAAAAATAAAAAAATAAGGCAAGCAGAATTCACATTTGCATTCAGATGATACTTTTCAACGTCGGCACACTGCAAGGAGTATTTTCAGTTTCCTGATCATTTCAAGAGACTAAGTTTAGAAACACCCCATAGACCAGATATCACAGAATTATTCAACAAATGTCTAAAAAGACATGGATACCATTCCATTTGCTACACACACTTGATGCCAACTGTTCAGCTGAAATGCATTTAGTGTTGTGAAGAGTTTCAAATATACCTGCTATATCATGCAATTCCCCTGTGCCTTCAAGAAGCAAGGATAAGGCCTATTGCTCAGGAGGGGACCTCAAAGCTTGCACACTGAAGGTTCTTGCACTTATGAAGAATTCAGACAATCAGAGAGTCAACAAGAGAAGGAACAGAATAACTAGGAAAATGCTGACAGAAACAGATTAAATTATCAACTGCAGTTTCAATTTTAAATAATTGATTTTGCAGCTGCTTTGTCATTGGCTCTTAGATTTATGTAGGCCACAACTATTTAATAGCCTACCACTATCAGCAACCTTCGCTTTTCATACCTGTTTGAGGGTAACACAACACATCATGTCATTACCCAAAACCCAGAACAGCAATAAGGTTGCACAGAGCTCTTCTTTTAGGATGTAATTTGGGGAAAAGATCTGTAGTTCAAAACCAAACCAAAGTCCCCAAACAAAATACGCGTTTCAGAATTACCTTCTCAGTACTATTTTAAAAAGTACATCTTAATTTCCCTTTGCTGCAGAATGGCTCAAGGTCTGAGGCAACAAATACGCTTCAGAGTAAGATATCTTTTTCTTAGATGGCATCTGATAGCACACATTTTTCCAGAATCGTGTATTTGCTGAACAAGATTTCTCTGAGAAGTCCCCTTTCCACTGGATAGCTCCATGTTTTTGCTTAATGTATCTGATTGATTCCGGCATGCTTGTATAGTCCAGTATTTCACCCATTTCTATAAGAATCACTTGAATCCCATCACGGATGAGAGCATTATACATAGCTAGTTGTTGCTCAGTGGTATCTTCTAACAGGCAGCAACCAGATGCTTCTGATCCCAAAATAATCATCAGCCTTCTGCTTTGCTTAAGAATTTCATCAGCAACACTGACCACAGCTGGAAGTAATGAAGGAACAATCAAAGTTTGCATAGAAACTTTACAAATGCTGTAAATTATTTCTTCATTTCAAAATTGCATATACACGGAGCAGTGGCTAAATCAGAGAACGGGTATGTTGAAGCTCTCCACACTGTCATTCATGACTCATCATCAGCTGCATGGGAATACTGATAAAAATTGTTTTCTTCAGTTCCCATGAACAGATACCATTCAAAAAAACCTCAACGTTATTAATAATGCAGCTGAATACTCATCTGTTCATCAATACAAAGAAAGTACAGACTCTCGTAACAGCAGAACAGAATTTTTGGTAAGAAACCAAAAAAATTAAAAATGAAAAAAATTGCCCATTGGACAAATTATCCATTAAAAACAAATACAGCTTTGTTTTCCCAAACCAGGCATTTTTTAATTGCATATGTAATCTTCTAACCTGAGAACAATGTGTCAAAAGACCACTTATTAAACTCTACTAATTAAAGCATACCTTCTCCTGGTAAATTGTCCCTTCCTAATATAAAGAGATTATATCCACATTGTTGTTCTAAAATATCAGGAAGTATTCTATGAACGAAGGTTTCCAAGTGATAGAAACTTCTGCTTCCACTGCTTTTTGTGTATAGGACATATGCATCATAGACTTTCCCATCTAAAACAAACACAAATGTTTCTATTAAAAAAACAAACAAACAACAAAAAATCCCAAACAAACAAAAACCCCAAACCTAAAAAACAGCAATATATCTTTATTGCACAGTTTTATTTTGGGCTGTTAAAAAAAAGCAAGGCTGGGGGGAGATTATTTGTTTGACAGAATAGCATCAAACCACTAAAACGTTCTACAAATCAAAAGGACAATCAGTCACAGAACCTGTCTTCTTTTCCCATCACAAGGAGAGACGTGCCAGCAAGTGAGATGGATGCACGACCTGGGACCTGCAAGAAGAAGCCCACAACCCTAGAGGTGCCAGGACATTAGAAAAGTGTCCTCTTGAAGGACTCTCTTCACCCTCCCCTGAAGCAAATTCAAGAGGTGTCACTCTCTGCTTCTGATTAACCACAAGAGAAAATAGCAATTCTTTCTCGTAATAATTCTGTGGGGGAAAGGCAGGTAGAAGAAAAGGCCAGAAGGCAGCGGAGGTTTTGAGAGTTAAAATTACATAATAAACAGAAATCAAAACCCCAAAACAAAATCAGAGTTAATTCAACAAGCTAAGTTTAGCTCAACAAGCTACGAAACATAGTTTCTTTGATTTTATTTTTTTTCTTTTTTTTGTTAGAATGCTCTTAAAGTGTTCTGGGCAGACTGAGCTTTCAACCAGAAGCTGAAACTCTTTTTCTGTGAAAGCATTTAGAACACCATAGGTGAACATTAACTATCTCTCAGCGCATGGAATTCATTTATCTTCAAGCTATAGGGAACTTCATACAGTCTAATTCTGAGCACTGCCATGCAAAATATCTATAATGTTGCGCTTACTCCAATTTTTTTCACACATGTGTAATGTAAGTATCCAACACAGCAATCAAAACACGTAAGAAAAATAGTAGCATTTTCTCTCTTTGGCATGTAAACATACTAACTGACAGGGTTTAGAAGGAAAGAAGCAAAAGAGAGAAGTTGGAAAAAAAAAAAAATAAAAACAAAGCCAGAAAAATTGGTCTCTGAGAAAATAAGTCTGATTTTCAATATAGTATAAAATCTAATGCATATATTTAAACAGCTAGTTTACAGGATGTAGCTCTGCTGACACCTATTGATCATCATCAGAGTGACCAAAAAACTACATATAAAGAAACAACTTTACAGAAAAGCAAAAAGCAACACGCTAATTCAGGAATAACCTGGAGTTCCTTTTGACTTACCTCACCACGACTTGCCCTCCATGTTATGCAGCGTTTATTACCTCAACTATGATTATGTATTTTACTCATATGAATTAAAAAAATCCCCCCCACCAAAATATCTTTGTGTGTATCTGAAAATTCCTCAAGGAAATTGCACATACATTCTACCAAATAATCACGTTGCTCAGAAGTAATGGCAGTCATGAAAAATGGCAGTAATGAAAAAGTCAGTAGGTTACTTACACAAACATACCTGGTCACACTCACATACCTTCCTTTCTTGTAAAAGCACAGATGGAATTACGGTACCAAAGCACCAAGTCAATCTTGAAAATCTTGTAGATTATGAAAGTGATAAACATAAAAATTAACAGAGAGAGAAGGCCTCCAGTCAGCCACTTCTGTATGTCAGGAGCTGCATAAAAATATAAGAAGATTGGATTTAAAATGTCAAATTTGTCCAAGTCTGATATTTCACACAAATGTAATACAAATTTGAGTATCATTTTTTCACTTCCATTTATCTATTTTTTTAATAATCATAAATACACTACTACAGTGACTCTTTCCCTATGCAGAGGTACATGCATGCATACTGCAAACTGTAATTCATGTGTCTTCTACCAACATTATATATAAGCACCTGATATCAAAACCTCTTCCGGGGAAGTCAAGAAAAATACAGGCCTCAAGAACAAAAAGCATTTCTTACCTCTGCGTTTTAATATAATATAGGATGTAACCTGTCCAAAGGCATTTGAAGCTTGGCAGACAAACGGTTGTTCATAATCTTCATTATTCACTTCCAAAATTACCAGCTTTACAGAATGCACAGGGCGTCCATCATAAGAAGCTTCCTCCCTATCCAAAAGGTGACAAATAGAGCCATAAAACTATGGCCCTTTCTGGAATGGCTTCATCACTAACAGCTGCAGCATGACAATGGTTGTCTCCATCTGCAAATGTCAACCATACTTCAGAACGGATGAACAATTACATTATAGGAAGGAAAGCCAAACAACAGTTGGGCCTCTTACTGACACTTAGCATTGACACTGGAAAACATCAAGATGTTAACTTATCTGGAGTGGTTATTCCCCAAAGAACGTAAGATTCCTATAGGCTGAAGTACAAAAATATACTTTACAAACCTAAGCAAACCCTTGTTACAAGCTTCCCAGCCCCCATAAGAGTAGGTGGAGAGAGAAATTCCACAATGTGATGTGGCACAGAAAGAGGCTTCATCTTGTGTCAAGCAGCTTTGGGATAGGGATGACATCAAAGGTGGTGACCTGCAGCAGACACCAGCAACTCAGTGCTATTTCAGCTGCAGGGAATGACATCTAAACTGTTGCTTCACCCCACGGATCAGAAAGGACTTGTAACAGCTAGTGTCACGCTTCACCATTAAGAGACACCCATTATCCCCAATACACTGCACAAGGACACAGAAATGCTCATGCTGCACATTCATCTCACCATGTGTATCATGATGTGTGACCTTAACAACTTCTTAACCACCAGGAAAATGAGGGATTCCACTATCTTGTCAACAAGGGATTTCAAACGTAAAATTAACCAACTACTTAGCCAAACACTATATTTTCCTGAAAACATATTCTAGTTACAATTTAAAATGCAAAATAAAAGCTTGAAATATATCTTAAAGGCCATACACAGAACCACACTAATCACTTCCTAAGCCAGAAGTCACAGTAATTTAAACACTAACAAGAAACGAATGAATAAACATCACTAATGCGAATGACTAATGGTTGCAAAGATGACCATTTAAATGCTAGGAAGTAAAAAAACTAACACTGCTTTTATGGTATCAATTCAGGGACCATGTGCCTCTCTGCATTATGGCCTAATGACATTGCAATTCCTTATGACAGTACAATATGTTTGTATAAGTTTTTCTCTTGGTGAGCACTAAATTCAGCATTTTATTTCCCCCCTTTGTTTTATGATGAGGACTTATTTCTCACAACTATATTCTTACTTTAAAGATACCATTCTCATTTCTTCATCAGTTTCTTGATCATACATAGTGCTTGAGAATTTACAAAAATGATCACATTTTGTCTTCATAGAACAACCATGAGATGGGAGCTGTTCCCAACCTGTCATACTTAAGAAAGGCAGATTTGCTTCTGCTCCAATTTTAGCTGCTTTTTCAAATCAGGTCTAATTTCTTCTCTCCTAACTCCACTTAATCCGCTTTTCACCACCCTCAATTTACTGCCTAGTTGCCTTTCTCATACTTCACTCAGTCCACGTCCATTTTCCTCCCAGACCCCAACTCACCACTGGAAATCTGCCTCCCTTTTCTCCTCTCAACCCACTAAGCTTCAGTACAAATACCCTCAACAAAGTCTTACATTAAAATTTCAGCTGCTCTCAGTTACATTTCTCTAACCCAAGGCTCTTAAATCTGGAAGTCTCAATTTCTCCTGTAAAGCACACATTTGGCCCTTTGCAATGTTTCAGAGAGGCAGATGGGAAGTGAAAGAAGGCAGAGGGAAGAGGCAGTCTGAAGAATATGTGCAGGGACATGCTTGATCCAACTGTAAGATGTGTCTGCCAGGCCACAGCCTGCTCAATAGAAACTGTAATACAGTTATGAGACTATAAGTATACAAAAACCTTTTCCCGAGGTTGGAAATGAAGACAGATTTTTACAATGAACAAAAAAAGCACAATCACACATGTAGGCCATGTACCTACTATGTTTCAAGTTTCCATATTAAAGCATAAAGTGAACTGGAGGAGGCAAGCATTAGAATTTTTAAAAAGAAAGCTATTTAAGCAAATGAAAACTGTTGTTAAATATTTTAATGTCAAAGGGAGAAAGTTCCACTTTTGTTGCCAACATGGTATTTTCTAATCTGAAAATATACTTACTCATAGGGACTTGCAAAAATTCTGTTCATAAAAAATACATCAATATACACACCATTGCTTGTCCAAAACACCTCATACCCATCAGCACCTGTTGTATTGCAATCCACTGTAACCTGTGAGCCTATAAAATTGTGTTACAAAGTGAAAAGTTAATTTTCATAATCTAATTAAACTCTACACAATCCTGTTCACAGACTCTCACACAGACCAACTAAGGATGCCCCCACACCCTTTCAGAAAAGCTACTCTAGCAGAGGATCTATATACTCAGTGATCTGCAGGTTCAGAGACTGGTAAGATGGAAGAGGCTAAATCCAAGAAGATGCCTCTCTCTGGGGCATCACTTTCTCTCTGGGGCATCACTTTCCCTGCAGATTCAAAGATGTATCCATCCTTAGACTCTCTTCCAGAATGATGGAAAGCAACCGAAGTAAGAGAGAATCACTTGGGTTCCCCTACAGTTTTCCTTGTATCTGACAAATTTCTCTAGGGTTTTGTAAGCAACATGCCTTGTCCCTCTCACTCCCAAACATTCCTCCTTCAGGAGGTCAACATAGGGCAACTGAGCTGGTCGCTGACCTAGTTTGTGTCAAAAAACAAGAGAACACAAAACATGGCACTCCGAGTATAGATTTTCACTAGGATACAAAAATCATATTTTCTTACAGAAAAAACAACTTACCAAGTTCCACTTCAATGGAGTTGTTTCTTGGGTAAGATATTTCAGGGGGCTTTTTCGGTGGGCTCACTAACCAAAAGAAAAAAAAAGGAAGACGCTTTTCAGACAACCCAGGGCACTTGTAGCTTGTTCTGTGCTCTATAACCCAAGTGTAAACTAAAACAAAGATGGAAAAAACAGCCACCCTGTCCTGTGAACAAGGTTTTCAGCAATTTTATAACAGACATTACTCAGTTATTGAAAGAATTACATCACAGAATCACAGAATGGTTTTGGTTGGAAGCTGCCTTAAAGACCATCTAGTTCCAATCCTCCTGTCACAGGCAGGGACACCTTCCACTAGACCAGGCTGCTCAAAGCCCTGTCCAACCTACCACTGAACACTGCCAGGGATGCGGAAGCCACAGCTTCTCTGGGCAACCTGTACCAGTGCCTCATCACCCTCACAGTGAAGACTGGGGTGGAGGAGTGGGTGTGCTCGGGTCGGGGCAGGCTGCGGTTGGGGGAGCCGGGGTGCCGTGTGTTGGGAGGTGATGCGCTTATCGGCGGGTACGAGCGGGATGGGGCGCAGGGCGGTGTGCGGGCTGTAGGGGGTGCTGTGCTCTCGTCGCACCGGGGATGGCTGGTGGCAGAAGGGGAGCGCCAACTGATTAATAGTTGCTTCCGTTTTTTACCGTCCTAGATTGGAATTCCCCGTTTCCCTACTCGGAGATCGCACCGAGAGCTTCTTCCTCCTCCACCTCCTCAGTCGCACACAGGCTGGGACGGCGAGGCCAGTTTTGCTTTTCCTCCTTGGAGTGTCTTCATCCCAGCATCTTTTTTGCCTTCCTTGTCTTTTCCTCCCCTTCCAGCAGGAGAGGCTTGTAGCCACGGGCTGAGGGGCGCTTGACCACTGCCCAGCTCACCCTTAGGCCAAAGGCCCAGAAAGGGCTGATGTGGCAAAGGAAGGTGGCAGAAAGGAAAAGCAGAGCTGTGAGCACAGGTGGAAACCTGTATCTCATAGATGAAGCCCTTAGTGACATGGTTTTATGGTGGACTTGGCAGTTTTGGGGTAGAGGCTGGACTTCATGATCTTAAAGGCCTTTTCCAACCAAGCTGATTCTATGATTCTAAATCTCCCCTATATCTCAGGGAATCAGTTACTTCTGACTTGAAGCTAAACTACTCTTCACCCTGCCTCTTCAAAATCTCCGCACACTCATGGTGGGCTGGCTGTTCCGTGGCATAAAAATCCTGTAAATATTGCATGCACAGGCATTGAGGGTACAGGTAACTATCTAGAGTATTATTCCTCTGCAATCTGGATAGCCTGTGACCCAGCACTCCACAGTTACAAACTGGAACCAAATACTTTCAGAGTACAATTAATCTATTTTAGACTTCTACTAAAGGGGAAATTCCATTTCTGTACTCTAAACAATATATAAACTCTCAGTCAGCATTCCCTTCCCTCACTTTTAAGTGGAAACTAGTAGCCCTAAGTATGGGTCTTCTAAGATTTAGTTTTGAGAAACTTGGACAAAATATTCACAAACACAATGAAATTATCTACTCACCTTCTACAGTCAGACTGACGTCTCGTGAAATGTTATACTGTTTTCCATTGTAGGTATATGTTGTTTCGCATGTATAGTTTCCTTGATCATGTACAGTCACGTTGAAAATTATAAGATCACTGTTTGAGAAGGCAAACCTTTCCCCTTCCAGCAGCTGGCAGTCCTAAACGTGTAGAAAACTGTTATTTCATATCATTATGTCTTTCCATATTTTGTCTCTCTTTAATAGAAGCAGAACTTTCAGTGGATCACAACATAAGGATGGATGCCTTGCAGAGGCTGATGAAGAGCAAAGGCAGTGGAATCAAAAGAAAAACGTACTTCATTTTGGCTCTGAGTGTTTAATTCAAAGATACTCCAAGGTCATTTCCCATAGAAAACAACTTTTGATATTAGAGAAATAAGAAGGCAAATGCAAGCATCAGGATTTGTAAAAGTATTCACTAATGAAGAATCACTTAATCAGACTTAATTTTTTAAATGAGGCAGAAGGGCTGCAGAAGGCACTACCTTCTTATAATATAAAAAGCCTTTAAGTAAGTGTAAACAATATGAAATGTCATTTATTTAATGAAACAATACTGAGCACATAATGGATATGCCATCTCTCACAAATGACATTCTAAATCTGTTTACACACACAAAAAAAAATCATGACAAGGTCTTTCGATAGCAGGTCAAAAGATACCACCTGGTGGATATGTGGTCAACGGCTTTCCCATATGAAAACTGAATCTCTACCCTGTTAATCAAAAAACTTGTACGCTCCTTCAAAAGATAAAAAGTCTTAATCCTCTTCCAGTTTGTTTTCAAAGAATTTTTCTAGTATTTACAGTCCATCTTTTTGTTTTCTCCTACACTTCACAAACATCAGTGATTTATATTTTAAACAATAAACAGTTATAAGACAGCACAAGCACAGCATTCTCACCTTGTACCAACGAACAGGTTGAAAATTCTTCTCATTCCTGAAATGATCCAAGTGTGGGCACACAACCTTTGCAGATGATAATGTAAATATCAACTCCCCTACAGCAAATTTTTCATTTAAGCATAAACCATCAGTCCTCTCAAAAACTGTTACTTTTGTACACATTCTCCAGCAGCTTGTCAAGTTCCTGCAATTGATATAGCATAATTAAATTAACCTGTTTGGCATATTTTCCAACTCAAAAATATATGGCAGTCTTTTTGGAGAAAAAACAGAGGATGAGAAGTTTAGATTCTCTAATAGACTTAATCTTTGTCTGCTAGGAAAAAGAACCCAAAACTAGACTTACTTTCCTCAACTTAAAAGTTAGTTTTTGTGAACACAATCTCCTTTCTCCATCAGTATTTCTCTTACCCCCAAAATTCTACTTTCTTTATAAAAGCTATTCCCTTTGCAACTCATTTCTGTAACAATGTATTTTTTTTTTAAACGTTCACCTTATGACACATTCATAATCTCCAGAATCTTCTAACATTGCAGGAAGAAACCAAATTAAATTCTTCTGCTGATGAATTCTAGAAAGTTTGTCTCCAGGTACAGCTGTCTGGTTACCAACTTTATACCATGTTAAGTTGTAGTCTTCACTTCTCAAGCTCTTTTCCAGTGAACATTTAATAGCAAGAGGCTGCCCATTAAGCACAAGACTTTGCCTCAACATCACGTCATAGGCTTCACATTTCTCTAAAGGGAAGAAATAAAGATTTAAGAAAACCTCAAACACTGTAAAAGGATATACTGAACTCAGTTCTTGATTACATTTACAAAGTCCATTGGAGTTTTCACCTATATTCTAAAGCCATCTACTAAAAATACAATTATAATCCCTTATCGTTACAGTTTAAAGTACACCTCAGTGATATGCAGAAATAGTTATGCCACTGAAATGGAAGTTCTTTGAACATAAACTTTACACTGTGTAGAATCTTGTTTGTAGTAGACTGTTATTTTTATGTTTTAGTTCAGATGCAAATTACTGAAGTACCTGTATTTCTCCAGCCCATTTCATGCCCACATACACACACACATGCACACACAGATTTCACATTCAAGGTCTTTGTTAATTTCACTTCACTGTAGTCAGAGTAAGCCTTCAAGACAGAAGACGCTTTCAGTACCCAAATGTCCTAAAGGAACACTGAAGTTAAGTTGCAGTTGTACAAATATTAAGTTTGCTATGGAAATTCAAACTAATCCTTCAATTTATGAACATTTAGAGAGGAATTACTGCATGTACTTATCAATGACCTCATTTCCTCTCCTTCTAACACAAGGGCATTCATATGCGAGTATGACAAAAAAAAGCACCAACTATGGATACCATGGTTGTGGCTCTGAGTCAGTATTGTATTTATCTACAATTTCTGGTTTGATTAGAATGTCAGAACAGCCACAGAGTCATGTAAATGTCTGTCTAGCCCAAAACCCTGTTTCGGATAATAACCTGTGGCAAATGTGTAAGAAAAAAAAGAGTAGAACACAACAAGCAGAGGAATACTTTGCTTTTGGTCACTCTCTTTCCTCTTACGTTGTGCATGAAAAACCATTCCCTACTTTTTATTATTTCTCCAGATATCATGCATTTCTTGTTATGAGAACTGGCAAAGTAAACTTTCCCTCACCTGCCTAGCTACTGGTCTCTGCTACTGGAGGGAGGGCAGCCAATACTCACCTTTCCATATGAGTACTTCACAAAAAACAGACTATCCAATGGATTGGTAAACCATGCAACTTGTTCATCCATGGGCAAAAAACCCAAACCAAACCATTTCTAAACAAATGGCTTGCTAGAAACTCAAGGAATAAAAATTAATGAAGTTTTTCTTTTAACAGCCTGGCACTACTGCAAGATTCCAGGTGGAATGACAAGACTATGACAGCAACACATCTGAACCACCTGAAATGTTTTAAACATGAACTGGACTGTTGGTTGGCAGCAGAAAAGCAGAAACAAGCAGTTGCAACTAAGTAGCCTAGCAATTTTACAAAAATCTAGATGTTACATTACTGTCAAATAGCTACATTTTCCACTATGAAAAAAAATCATAAGCACACATTCTATAAACTCCAACTCATTTGATCACTTTATGTACCAAAGAGTCATCCTGCCATTCAGGCATACCTGACAGGCTGGAGAACTGGGCTGACAGGAACCTTATTAAGTTCAAAAATAAGTCCTGCATCTGGCAAGGAATGACCCCAGGCACCACCACCAGGTGTGAATGTTAGAGATCATTCAGCTGGAAAGCACATCTGCAGAAAACACTGAAATCCTGATGGACAACAAACTGAACATGAGCTACCAATGTTCCCTCATGGCAAGAAAATTGGCTGACAGTGTCCTGGGCTACATTAGAATCTTCCAACAGGTCAAGGAAGGTGATCCTTCCCTTCTACTCAGCACTGGTGAGGCTGCTGGCTGGTACAACAGGCAAGGATTTACTACAGAAAATATAACACAGGGCCACAAAGATGATCAAGGGAGTGGAACATCTCTCACATGAGAGGCTGAAAGAGCCGGGACACTGTTCAGCTCAAAGAAGGCTTAGGGAGTGTACTGGTGGATCTTACCAGTGAGCACAAATATCTGATGGGAGGGAAGGAAAAAACAAAGAGCCAGGCACAAACTGAAACACAGAAAAATTCCATCTGAACATACGGAAACACTTTTTTTACTGTGACGGGGATCAAACACTGGAACAAGTTGCCCAGAGATGTCATGGAGTCTCAATTTGTGGAGATAATCAAAATCCAACCAGATACGATACCAAGCACCCTGCTCTAACTGATCCTGGGCAGGTCAGGGAAGTTGGGTTAGATGATCTTAAGAGTTCCCTTTCAATCTAACTGATTCTGTGATAAGATAGTTCACAAAATAGCATGTATTATGTTTTACAGGTTCCTGCTTTTAGGACTGTTTAAAAGGACCCACTGGCATGCACATAAATTTACTTTTACAGGCATTTTCACAGAAAATTAGTATTACTTGTGTGAATTAATTCAGAACAAGACCTTCTGCAGCCAGCAACGAACTTACCTGCAATAATTAAAAACAGAAATGCAGTTCTGATATTACACAAACCCAATGGTTTTACTCTCTTGTTTCCCTGCGGAAATGGAAAAACCTTTCAATTAGTGGCTTCCACAATTCAAAGTCAATGTTCACAATACACAGTTAATACAGGGAATATAAGAATTGTCTCTGGCTTGTTTTAAGCCTGTTACCTGCTTGTTTAACCTGACAGCTCCTAATCATTACAAGAAAAAAAAAATAAAAAAAATAAAGAGTGAACATTTCCTATTCAGCTTGTCGAGCACTCAGGATTTTCTATATCCCTAGCACACTCCTGAGTTCCTGCTTTCCCAAGCTACAGTTTTACTCTAACTCTCCCTTAGATGGAATCTAATTTCATATTTCTGACCATCTTTACCACCCTTTTCTGTACTGTCTCCAGTTATGCTACAGCCTGTCTGAGGTGGGGAGGGGAGAACAGAACTTGCATAGTTTTCAAAACATAAGTGCACTACGGATCTATGAGTTAAAACAATAATTTCACCACCACCACCACCAATAATTTCTAACAAACTATTTGTTGAGTTCTACTGAGTATTGACCTGATATTTCCACATGCCTATGTGGTAAAACCCCAAGACCTCATCACTGAGTGTTAAAAATCAGGTAAACGCAGACAGCTGCTAAACACAGGATTTTACTCATATATTTTCATTTTAAATTTTCTTTACATTTACCTACAACAAATTTCTTCTGCTACTATTACCCACTGATTCACTATCATGACATCCTGCTTCCACTCCACTGTTCTAGCCTGAATAGCTTTGTAATATTTTCAAATTCTGCCACAGTACCAGTTTTCCCTCTGTCTAGATCATTAGAAATATATGCTGAGCAAAAGAGAATTGTTTGGGACTCTATTAGCAATCTTACTCCATGTGAAACACTGAGCTTTCATCTTTTACCTACTTACACATACAGGTGAGAATAAATATATTATGGCAGTCCGCCTTCATTATAGGCGTTACAGCCTCTGCTGACTCAGACACATCTCCTGTATCCAGTGTGTTCACGTGCATGTGTACAATTCTAACACACTTCTAGTATTTGAGAGCCATGACATCCCTTTACAAAAGTCACTGCTGACTTCTTCCCTGCATAATTTACCTTCATTTCTACTGGTTCCATTCTTTAAAGCAATGTCTACCCAGCTGCCTCCTGCAAATACCAGGCTCACATGTCTCTCTTTTCCTGGTTCTCCTTTGATTACTTGGAGAGGATAAAGAACCCACAAACCACCTTCTGATCTGCTGGTCCCAAAGCTGCTTTAAATAAGACATTTACAACAAGAGAACACAAAAGTATCAGCCAATCATGGTGCTTTATTACAGATCATTTTGTTCTGTAATTGCCAGTACTGACTCTTCAATTTGAGACAGATCCTTCCATGGAAGACAAGCCATAAGAAAAGGTACTGAAATCCACATTCTTCCAAGCTGCTCACAAATGCAGACTTTTTTGGTTTTCCTTGCTATGTTCATATCTTCCCATAGCCTATCCCATAGAGGGTTTTTTTATACCCAAATTGTCTACTGGCTCTCCAGACTCTTTTTAGAAAAAAATCTATTAGTTGCATGACTGACAAGTTGTTCCTTAACTTGGCCTGCCTTACTGCTTCTTTTTTCTTTTCTCCCTACTCAGCCTACCAGTTTTTACAGCACAGTGAAAGGACAAATGCATTTATTCAAACTGAAGGATAAGCAGGAAAATCCCATCCTGTTGTGAAGAATCTTCAGCTGACCACCAATTTCTACAATAGTCAAAGATGACACTTCCGGCTGCTGTGTCTTACTTCACCAAACTGATTCAGAAGTGTTCCATATATTGAGTCATCCACACTGCTTTTTGCAGTCCCTGCTTTCTTCTTTCTTCCCCTTCTCTTCCCTCCTCTCTCTGCAAATTTCATTCAAATTACCAGGCAGGTCTTCTCTTGCCTAGCTGCAAGAAGGAATGAGTCCCTGCAGGAATACATAAAACTTTAAATTCACTGGAGGGGGGGTTATGGGTGTTTGTACAAAAGCTCCAGCTTTCGTCACTAATGGTGACAAACAGGAACTCTTAACATCTCTGGTTTTCAATTTTAAATGAGATTAAAACATTATAATAGAAATAATTTAAAGAGAAAATAGGACTGAACAAACTCCACTTATAACTAGGCATTTTCTTTATGACTTCTCCAAATTATTTTTTTTTCATTAGCTCTGTTCCATTATAGCATTACTCTAGTGTTCTGTTTCACACATGCTCTCTTCAAGCAGGTTTTTTGCCCCAGCATTAGATTCAGGTGATGCAGCAGCACTTATTTTGCCATGTTCTGAAGGAAAGTCTTCCAGAAACCTGCTTCTCTATAAATCCAGCGTTCTTTCTATCTATTTAAACTTAGAACCTGCCCTTTTGCCAACATGGAAGACTTGCAAATATACAAAGTCCAATGTAAAACCACACACATTAACTGTTCCTGAAGGAGGAGATTCCTTCTTGTCTGACTTTCAATGATGAAAAAACTTCCAGTTCTGCAGAAGGGATACCCAATGGCAAAATTAGGCTCTGCCATTTGCATACATTGACATAATTGATGACGAAAATAACAAATATTGAGTGCAAATGTTTTTCCTACCATATTCTGCCATGGTAAAGGAGTACATTTCTCCCTTTTCCAAGCCATTTTGTCCATATTTTGAGCCTGCAATCAACCTGTAGAGCTTTATCACTCAGGACAGAACTCAGTTGGAGTTATCTTTGCCCAAATTTTCCAGACAGGAAAAAGCTCCATGTATATCTGAGGCCATATTCATAAAGCTTCACCCTGAAAGGAAATATTTTTATCAAGATTTAATACACAAAAAAAAAAAAAAGAAAAAAAAAAGAGAAGACAAGTGCCTGGAAGAGGTCTTCAATGATAGATGCACCTTAATTACAATTACAGCACCCATGCAAGCATATAATAAAGCATAATTATTAAAATCCGTCACTAAATTGGTACAACCACCTATTCCTCTGCTCTCTACTACTTTTGAAGTTGACCTGGGCAACTAAAAATCACGAGTCTCATCAGAACTGTGAGGACTCATGCCTTTCACTGATTTCTGCACACTTGTGGCACTTGGTTTTTGAATGCCCTATTCAAAAACACAGACAAATTAAAATACACAACAATCCTGTTCTCAGAATTGAAAGAACTGACAGAAAGTTGGAGTATCACACCATTTCTTTTATATAAGCCCATGAATATTTTAAACAATAATATATATATATATACACACACATATATATATATTCATATTACCTTAAACACTTCTATTACCTGCAAGGTACGCCATGCCTCTTCAAGAGAGCTTAATTAAGTTTTGATCTAGGAAAAAACGATCACAACAAATCCATATATTCCCCTGTTGCCGAGGCGTACCTAACTGGTGCTGGACAGCTGGGCCGAGATGTAGTTACAGCATCGAGGGTAACCTGACAGCCGTTTTTCTGCGAACCGCTGACATCCCTCACCAGCGAAGGCAAGAAATCATTTCCCAATACTCTTCGCTGAAGTTCTTCACGGGTATCCCTGGAAAGGGGCTGCAGCTCCCCAGAGGCGCAGGAACCGCGCTGTAAGGAAGGGGACGGGGATGGAGGGAGGGTGGAATGCCGCAAGGAGACCCACCAGACTAAGGGACACGGCTTAACCTCGAGGAAGCGGCGCTCTGTCGGTTTCTCTCAGAGCCCGACCCACGGCAGCCGCAGGGGAAAACGCAGACCTGTCAAAGCAGACTGCACCTCACCCCTACGCTGTCCCCTGCTCGGGGCTCCCCCGGGAAGCACCACTCGCGCTGAGGCACCTCACGGACGGGCCAGCTCCCAGGAGACTCCCCGCCGCTGCCTACCTGCACATACGCTACCAGGGCGGGGCGAAGCGGGGGAGCCCCCAGCTGCTTCGTTCTAGAAAGCCCTGGCAGCCCCGGAGCCTTTGTTGGCTCTCGCCTCGTTGTAGCTGCTGCCGGCGGAGCCTCGCTCTCCCCCGGCTACAAACCTCAGTGCCCCCGCGGTGGAGAGAGGGGTCCCCTTCTTCTCCTTAACTTGCCCCTTCCCGCCTCAGCGGCGGGTGTTCCAGTGTAGGCAGGCCGGCAGGCAGACATGAAACCTGATAAAACCCAGGCCACGGAAAACAATGAGATTGAGCAAGAGCCACTTCGCGTTGGAAAGGCGGCGCCTCGCTTCAGCTGCCAGCTCCCTGCTGCCGCTGCCAGGGCTCGGCCTCCACAGGCGAGGGGCGCCGGCAGCAAACCCTCCAGGTGTGGGGTGAGACGCGTTTGTTTTGTCCTGTAGCACAGGCAGGCTTCCTTAGTGGAAAAGAACGTGTCGCTGGAAGAGAGTGACCCCCTCGCGTGTGTAGAGGCTGTAGGCAGGAGCATCTCGGGGACGTCAGCTGGTTTCTTTGCTTCTTCAGTAGGCTACTTTGACAGCTTGGTCCGAGTTCCCCGGACTGCCACATGTGGCTGAGATGCTGGGCTCCAAAGCTTGAGCATACAGATTTAGTCCCACTTAGCCCACTTAGTCCCACTTAGAGGTTTTTACTTCGAGATTTAAAGTGCTATTAAGTAGCCTGGCCTTTTTTAGAGGTTACCTAGCTTGTTCTGGGAACAGTATGTTCATTGTGTTCTGGTATTTCTTAGTTCTCTGTGCCATGGCTGGAGTCAGAGTTATTCCAAGTAGTTCTTCAAATGTAGTGTGATGAACACAGAATTGGATATGGGGTTTTTTTAAGGCAGTACTGTCACTGACTGAAATAGTTAGCAAGGTAGAGGAAGCGTCTTTCTTAAGTTCCTCCCACAGTAGGCAGCAATCAGCAAACCCTAACCTTTTAGAATTAACAAGGTAGATGTTCTCATTATTGCTAAAAAGCCATCATAAACACATTTGTTAAGCAAATTACAATCATTCTGCTAAAATTGTGGAGAATAATCCGGGCATGTCCTGGTTCTTCCACCCTGATTGTTCATTCTCCTTCTGGTACTTCTTTCATTCCACTTTCTGGTATGATTGTATTTACCAAACTAAAGTACATTCAGTCATCCTGCCCACCATGTGGCAGCCACAGATAAGCAAAGATGAGAGATTGCATGCTGCTGTGCCTGCATATCTTGTCCTCCACTGATGCAAGATGGAGTAGTGATTCCTCCATCCTCTAGTGCGGGCTGAAGGCACATTATAGCAGCTTCAGACATTATGCTGTTCGGAGGAACACAGAGAGTGAATGCGTTCCTGGCTCAGCAGAGACAGCAGGATTTGTGCAGTCAGCTAGCCTCTCTTTGATCAGCAATTGTATTCATATTTCATTTTGGAAATGTTTCTTATGAATTCTCTGTATTAGGTTGCATCATTTTTATGCAGCATTTCTGGCTGCTGTATTGCTGTTTTGATCACTAACAAATATCTGTGAATTAAATCTGATTATCATAAATGCAAGTGAGGTGTTTCCTCACCTGCGCTACTACTTTTTTCTAGTAGTGATTTAAATAAATATATATATGTATATTCAGAATTCTTTCTGAAACATACATTCTAGAGGTTCCAGTGTATGTGGTATTTTTTTTCTATCTTCATTGTAATACTACTAATAGAGAAAAAAAGATGTTGTTAAATATTACCAAAACAAATAAGTAAAATGAGAACTATTCAGTAATTCAACTATTCAGTGATTGATGTGAATCAGAATTGAGAAAAAACACATTATAGTAAAGCTGAAGGAGTACCAGCTGAAATGGCTGTATTTCACGCAACGGCAAAATACACAGAACATGGGTGTTGCAAGACAAAACCTGCAGGGAAGAGCAGAGAAGTGGGTTGTCTGAGTGTCACATTGAGATACCAGGTAGTCTATTCGCTTCCCAAGAAGGACGAGACCCTTGTATCCAACCCGCCTGCCCACCCTGGGCAGTCCCGCTGAGCTGGAGGGTGTTCACCCAACCTATTCAGGGACCCTTCGACGAGCAGCACTTTAGGCCAAATCTCTTATAATCAGTTTCCGGAAACTTATTACTCTGGAAATTTATTACTCGTGACAGGATACAGATTCGAGATGGCTGGTGATAGTGACTGACTGCGGCAACAGATTTGATTTGCAATAACCGATCGGTGATAATACTAAATAGCTAGCAAGATGTTAGTAAATGCGCACAACACAGAGCTCTTACCCAATAGGCATTGGGGGGGAGAAGAGAGATCCAGCCTGTCAGCTGATCCCAGACATTCTGATGGGGGCTTCTTCCCAAACATCTCCCTTCTCTTTCATCAATTTATACTATTTCTTTACTTTTAGGTGGAGCTTGAGTTACTCTAGTCATACATAATCACCCTTGGCACAGTTTCCCCAGCTGGCAATCTCAAGTCCTTTAGAAACTAGTTGACACAAGTTCCTATCAGACATTCATCTTCTTGAGGGAGCAGGGTCCCTGATTTTAAACAATGTGTTTCGGTTACCTATTCTATTCCATGTTACAGTTTAACTAGCAAAGACAGAACATATCTGTTCCCTATTCTGAGTTAAGACAATACACAGTTTAACTAGCAAGAACAGAACATACCTGTTCCCTATTCTGTGTTAAGACAATGCAGAATGTGAAGAAAACTCTTAACTCTTTCCTTGGTCTGTTACTAGTAAGGATATTATAATGGGCAAAGTTCGGCTACAGGACACGATTTTACTATCATTACTGAGACAGCAGTTGCGATCCACCTTTCTTGATTGCAACTATGCGGTTATCTTTACTCCTGATAACAGGGATGAGCCGTGGTACCTCGGTACCACTCTACTCCCCATTTCAAGGATATTGCACTGCATTCTCACAGACCTTGTCTGTTTCCCTGGGAGCAGCAACTGTGTCTCACCTCGAGAGCAGCAACTGTCAAAGCTGCTCTAATATTACAGCCTCTAAGCTGAACTTTGCGAAGCCGTATTTCCTCATATTCCCCAATTTTGGTTATTTTCCTACACTGAGGAAAGTGGACATTCGCACAAATCTGCAGGAACACTTCTGCAGACTAAGAATCACCACCAACTCCAGCAATGAAAGTGATGCTAAGCAAAGAGTTATCCAAACACATGCTCCTGAACAGATCTGTGCAGTGGAATTTGCTGGGTTTCAGGGTTTTTTTCTAATCTATACAAACATTCAGAGTATTTTGTCTCATAAAGCTCTAATATAGAATAATCTGTTGTTGTTAGCACAGGGTGGGCTTTAACACAACTCATCGTGCCATCTCTGAAAATGATTGCAGCAAAGCAGTGGTTATGATGTGGCTTATCTTTCTGCAGCTGAGGTGCTCAAAAAGGCTATTTCTATTACAAATGAAGAGACATCTTGGAGGGGAGCTGGAGCAAAATCTTGGGGGTAGCATTTGGTATATTACTTTTCCCAAGATGTATTTGCTAAATAAGGTATCACTGTGAAGCCAATTTTCCATTGGATGGTGGCATGCATCTGCTCAGTTTGTTTGATAAACATGACACAAGCAATGAAGAAGATTACCTACAATAAATAACTCAATCATTTTGGCTTATACATAGAAGGAAATCGGAGAGAGACCATTGACTTAGCTAAGGATGGGATGGAAGTTGCCTGGGATGAATTTAGACCACTGCCTTTTATTACCACAAGTTTCCTGTTTTTCCTCATCCTCCAGTAGTCTTGTTCCAGCTTTCAAGATGACTTGGCTTCCCCAATTTACAATATTGACAACTTTCCCTTTTCACCTATATCCATCTCCTTTGGGCATATGCATGTGGCTGCATCAGCATTTTTATTTGGATCAGGAGACCACTTTTAAAGCTGATCTCCTGCTCAACGCCGCCCCTCATGCTTTGTATCACCGAACAGTCCAGTAGCCCAGTGAACAGGTTCCTTTCAGATGAGGTAAAACTTGAAGACAAGCTCCAACTACTTGGGCGTGCTATCAACAGTACCTAACAGCAGTCAGTCTGAAATAAAGTCTCTTGAAACATGCATCCGTGCCAACTGACTTAACGTGCAAAAATCAGGGCAATGCTTGCCCTGATTTTTTCTTTTGTAGGACAAGTGACAATGACAAGCAAACAAAAACTTCTGTAAGGGAAATGATAGAATTCAGTAATCTTGTGTATTACCTGCTCCTGGTAAATCATCCTTCGTACGTGAAAAGAGACTATAGTCATACCATGTCTCTAAGACATCTGGAAGCATATTTAGGGCTAAACTATGTGGTTTGTAGCCACAATCTCTGGTTTCAGGTGCAATACGCATTCATTGCATCTCTTTCTCATCAACTGAACGAGGCAAATCAAAACCTAAGAGAATTTTCAAGCCCTTTATTGTGCATTTTCCTAACATTTTTACTTTAAGCTTTGTGGCACAAGATAACTTCAATGAACACATAAATTGTTCTCACTTACACTAGTGTTATTTAGGGGTAACTGTTGTTGCTAACTCAGGAAGTGTTCACTATTTTAATAACTTAGTCATTTTAAAGCAATGTACACTGCAACATGGCCAGTATATCACACAAAGCAGTGGTTGTAGCCTTGTATTTGCACTTTGGTGATGTTGAGCTTCACTGCAGAGCAGCAGCATCCATCAGGAAAAGAATCTTGTGTGTAAATGAAAGCAGTGAAGTTGGTGGCAGGAAAATGGCTCTGTTCTGAGAGCACAGTGGTAAAGACGTTTTATCATCTCAGGTACTTGAAAGTCACTCAAATATCTACAAAACATATTGAAACCAGAGATCCAAGATTATAAACATTAAATGTTTTTATTGCAGTAGTATACCCATGAGTAATTAATTGTGAGCAAAGCTTTTTGTGGATAGGTACTCAACAAAGGTATGCAGGCACTGTGCCAAACCGACTGCATACAAAGTAGACAAAAATATGACGGTATCATAGTCCAGTGAAGAAGGAGATTGAAAAACTGGCTTGTACAGCACTGACAATTCTTAGGATGTCAGTACATGTCCAGATCTTACAAATTTCATCCTTCTTTCAATGACAACCAAATGTGCTTTCATCAGATGCATAGAAATAATCCAACTGAAAAGATGGGTGCTTTCTCTATCATTAAGGAAGACTGTTAGCAACTATTCAAAGTTTGTCGCCATAGCAGAAGTTTGTTGGAAAAAATCCTCAACACGGGAACTGTAACAATATTTATATTTATACTGGTAGCCTAGGCAGAACAGAGATTCCTCAGGAAAGAAACAACATCCAAGTCTCCTGGGTGAATAAAGCAATAGCTGGGTCTGAAAAGAAGGAATGACAAATGAAGTACCAGCAGCTGACAGAATGGATCTTTACTGATTATTCCTTTGGGGTCAGCAGGAAACTTTAACTAAATGTTCACTCAAGTGTTTGCACTTTAACATCTCATAATATTTCAGTCTCTCAAAGCTCTGTCCCTTTATCACCTGGGTGCCTGCTTGGGCTCTTTGGAGACCTGGGCAGAGCACATTCATGACTCCTTTCTAGTTGCAGGCTGGGTTTTCTTCTGGGGAAACTCAAAGAGCTGGTTTGAATCCATGTTACCTCACAGTGTAGGGTCAGAATACAGCTGTGGTGTGTACCTAGACTCAACAGCACTGAAGAACTAACCTGTGAGACAGCTATAGCCATGGAGAGCTCTAAGAGTTTTATTTATGCTTCTGCTTGTCTCCAGACTTACCTGCCTGGACTTGCGTTTCTTCCACTGCTAGAAAGGTGATCTACTCCCCATGTTCACACTCTACAGCCTGATGAACTGCCGCATACTGCAACCTGCCTGTTACCCTGCACACTCACCTTCCAAGAACTTACAAGATTTGCAGTAACTTCCACACCAATGATCATCACCTCAAATTTTCACTCCTCACTCATAGCCAACATAATTTGAGTAGGAAAGAGTGACTAACGACAAACCCATCAAATAAAGAGTAACTGGGCAATAGCTGGGTTCCTCGGCTCTGAATTTGAAAATTAATATGCTTCTAAACCCACGAATGCAAAACTATTAAGAGACTGTTAGTAATTCTATTATAACTTTGTATTTTAGAAAGAATTATTGTAATTTAAGAAAATTGTTTTCTTGAGTCTTTCAATTCAACATTCCTCATGAATACAGAGGATTGTAATGTCAAACGTTTGGATTTAGGTAAAGCAATTATAGAAAAAAATCCAATACAGAATCGCGCAATCAGTCTTCATTACACAAAAGACTGAAAAGTAGACTAATAACTTTTATATAAATTTTACATTGTTTTCCCATGCAAATATATGTGAGTTTGCATAATTAATTCCCTCCATTCCTTTTGGAGTCATATCAGTTAGTACAACATCCTCTCTCAAACTAAGAAGCCTTATTTCTCTAAGCAGATTACATTCCTAAATGCAGTAACAATTAATTATTTAAACAAGGACAGATAACACAAGTAAAGAACTTAATTCAAAATCTATGATAGTATTTCTCAGGAATGCAGAAAGTAACTTTGCTGGCAACAATAAAATTCCTTTCACATTAAGACATCTCTGAAAACTTTCTTATTTCCCACTTTGCTCATTGTAGGTAACTGAAGTTTTGTTTGTTGGTTTGTTTTGGTTTTTTTTTTGGTTGGTTTGTTTTGTTTTCTTGCATTTAGGAACAAAATCCAAATCAGAGGGTAAGAGACATTCCTTCCTGCATGGGTTCCCTAGCCTGCACCTGCAAGAACAAACCAAAGCAGCTTCTCACATGGATGGGCTCTGGACTGACTCCCTGTCATCACAGGCATTTGGCTTATACTTCTGTACCTCATTAAGCTAAAGTTCATTTGACAGTGGGACATTTCACTACCTATCAGGACACAACATAGGCTGGCAGCTCCCTCTCAGCCAGGGTCCTGCTTGCTGTTGCTTAGCGAAGGAATAAGGAAAAATAAAAACAAACAAAAAAAACCCAACCCAGCAGTGCTGTAGGAAAGAAATATGTAGTGCTTTTATTGAATTTAAAAAATTACCTTCCTTCAAATTGCCTTTACATAACACGTGAAAACTTTAACATCATTTGTATAAATATATCAAAAGGAACAAGTATTTTTTTTAAAAAAAAAGTGTTTTGGCTCAGTAAAGTAACTTTCCTATCCCTGAAGGCAGGGAGAACAAGTAGCAGTTTTTCATTCAGTTTATTCCAGTCAGCAAAAATAATTCAGAAGGCCCAAGGTTGCTGGAGCTCTGTTGGCTGGCCTGCGTAGTGTGAGCTCTCAACGTGGAAGCGTAAAGTTAGTATTATACCCTAGATTTCAGAGTACAAATACCATACTCCTAGGGTATAGTCTTCACATTTGATATAGGCATCTTCTTACAAGAGAGGTCTGTCAGCAAACCATACAGCTTCTGTCCTACCAAGTTCTTCTATCACTGAGAACTGAAACAATTAGCCTTGCTCAGATGGATCTCAGTAACTTTAGAGGTACCTCCAGGCTCTTTACCCTACAACAGGCTGTCACAGAATACGCACCATATTTAAAAGCTGTGTGCGACAGCTACATGAATGTGGCACTTCATGACCAGAACTGATCCACCCCCTTGACACTCCCATCTTGACCAAAATATCGAATAAGACCAGAATATAAGCATGTGCTTGTATATACATACATGACATTCAGCAGTAAAACACTCCAGTACCATGACAGTTTGAAAGTCTCATGTTTCAAACGCGTATTTCCCCCTCCTACCCTGAAATTAAGAGATTCTTATTCTAGTCTTGCCAAACACACACTCAACTCACAAAGCTCAGAAGGCACTGCCTCTCAGAAGCAGTTTCAAGTTTTCCAGCACACACCAAGGTAACCAAAGCACTTTATAGGTGTGACAGGAATCTCTTTCCATTGGTTTTGTCACTTATCAGGCAGAACACGGAGGTCACAGCATCCCACATTCACTAAGCAGTTCTTCCATGGGATGGCACCTTACTTTCAGTCTTGTTTGGTTGAGAACGGAAGCATAAGATGATAAACGCTTGAGCCATGAAAGAAGAAAAGGCCAACATTGCAGCGTCAAAAATGACTAGAAGAATTCTGAAGGACGTAGAATATGATTTTTTTCAGGTGAAAAAGAGGAGATATCACAGGATCAATTCAAAGGGAAAATTTCTGCCTAATACTGTATTAGCAACAGCCTTCAAGGACAGGTTGGCAAGTGATGGAGTTTGACACAATAGTAAGCTGGTTGTTCCAAGGCAAGGGAGCTGTATGGAAAAAGATACGCCACATTAAAAAAAATATATATATCAAATCTGTTTAAAATCAATCAATTCCCTCCCCCCCAAAAGAACTGAAAGTACATCACTAGTTACACTTAACATGCACACTAAGTTTTAACAACTTCCTTTCCCAAACAGCTCTTTGGAAGCTGCAGCTCCAGCCTCACTTCAACCAGCCCCAGCCAAATTCAGTACACGGTCATTTCAGATTCCTTGTATCAGGGCAGAGGGAAAGAATTAAAGCAAGCAGCTGCAGGGGGCAACACAGGGCATCTCTTTCACTTTAAAGAGTACTAAGCGCCAATATCATTTTAGCTCTATTTTCTAAACACAGCTGGAGCCAAAATACATGGTCCTACCAGCCCTTTTCTTCTCCCATTGCACCCTGAACACTCCAGGAACCAGATAAAATCACTAATCTGGGAGAAAACTATACCAAGGAAAAGAAAGGTTTCTGCCACATTAGCTGGTCCAGCCAGCTTCAGCTTTCAGAGCTGATAAATGCTGGAGCCAACTCCCTGGCTAGGAACAGGAGAGAAAACCTGCTCTCCTTCAGCAAGAGCAACCTGTGAGAAGTGGGTGCAATACAGCCCCTTGATCTGGTCCTTAAGGTAAGGCAGATGAATCCAAGCATCCCATACTCCCCACAAGACACTCTATCATTATGCTAATTGTTCCATTTGGTAAAATAAGAACAAATATATTAAGCCATTTAACTGTGGGGAAGGGGATGAAGGGGTGCAGTGTGAAATCCTCTAGAGAGTAGTTTTTTTGACTCAATACAGCATTAAAGTGATATTTTTATGCTGCCTGCATGGTTCAAGTGACTAAAAATGGTACAGTTCTTTACAATGTCAAGAAAATCAGGGAAGAGTATTTATACTTTGTCAGATTCAATAGCACTTTGAGGGCACTGGGCTTGTCTCTTACCTTTTCTCTTGGACGGTAACACACTGATGCACTAACACAGAGGGATTTACCTTTCAGCAAACTGAATAAGACAACAAACTTCTAACAAAGAAGTTTTGTGTTCTTTCATTAAAAAAAAATGAAACAAAACCACCTACTGGCATCAACCATTCCATTTACGTAATATCATAGTTGTAATTAATACAGTTCTCTTCATATTCAAACTTTAACTGTAAAAAAATGTAAGTTGTTTGTTGGGTTTTTTTTGGAGGGATGATAGTTTTTGTCCCCTTTCATTTTTAATAACAAAAAAATTCCAGCAAATTACAGTGCAGTTCTTGGAAAAGGCTTCCTGTACTTCCTATGTGATATCCATGTTATCTCTGTGCTACTGATGGCATTTCAAAGCATTCTGTTGTTCTAGACAGAAGAAAAGAAATGATTCACATCTGTAGATGAAGTTGTAGTACCTTCAGTCCAGAAAATCTGGATAAGATTGTCTGCACAAAACAGATAAATGTGACCTTCAATCAATCCATCACCAACTATGTGAACGGAATTAGTCATTAAGTGCCATTCTTCTTTTGTTATTTAGGGAGAATTAAAGTCTTTTGGTAACAGATGCAGTCCTGATGAAGATCCATTTTTTCTGGACGGCATGTGGTAGCGCACTTTCTTCCAGAATTTGGTACTTGCCAAGTAAGACCTTTCTGAGAAGTCCCCTTTCCATCGGATCGCCCCATGCTTTTGCTTAACATACTTGATGGATTCTGGCATGGTTGCATAATCCTGTATTTTTTCCAGTTCAATGAGAATTACTTTAATGCCATCTTGGATAAGAGCATTATACATGGCTAGCTGCTTTTCAGATACATCTTCTAGAATACTGTAACAGGAGGGTTCTGGTACTAAAACAATTATCACTCTTCTACTTTGATGGATTTTTTCATCAGCAATGCTGATCACAGCTGTAGAGGAAAAGGTTTTACAAAATTAAGGGTTTATGTTTCTATTTCTTGTTACTAGTATGTTGCAGTTGTTTCACTCGCTGTTTGATAGGACAAGGGGGAATGGCTTTAAACTGAAAGAGGGTAGATTTAGATTAGATATTAGGAAAAAATTCTTCACTATGAGGATGGTGAGGCACTGGCACAGGTTGCCCAGAGAAGCTGTGGCTGCCCCATCCTTGGCAGTGTTCAAGGCCAGGCTGGACAGGGCCTTGAGCAATCTGGTCTCGTGGAAGGTGGGTGTTCCTGCTCATGGCAGGGGGGTTGGAACTAGATGATCTTTAAGGTCATTTCCAACCCAAACAACTCTGTGATTCTACAATATTTGAGCCAACACACTTTACCTCACACATAGGGATAGAGTAAGAGCATGCAAGCAGTTACATTGTGTTAGCCAACAAGTAGAAATTTGGCCAATGCAACACAATCTGACCCCATCAGCATGCATGTACATATTCTTGTTTTGCATAAACAGAGGAAAGGTACCAACGATCAACTACTTGTTTTGCTAATGTCATTTTATCATCATCACAGGTGCAATAGCAAAAAAACCAAGTTCCAAAACCATAGGCCTAGATAAAACTCATCTCCAGATGCCTAGGCTAGCCAGACACTAAAAAAACCCAGAAGAGCTAAACAATGTCTGGGGAAAGGCAAAGATAAACAGACTTCATACAAGCACCCAGTGCTGTATTTCTCATTCTCCAGCAGAGAAAATAGCAAAATAGCTCATTTCATGGTGGCTGATTTTTAGAATCACATCTGATTGATGGTCTGTTTCTGAGTTGTATTTGCAGCTGCCAAAGAGGAAAAAAAACTCGAGTGTAATTTGTCTTCAGGTAACTTACCTTCTCCTGGTAAATCATCCCTCCCAAATATGAAGAGGTTATACCCACACTGTCTTTCTAAGACCTCTGGTAGTATCTTCAGAGCAAAAATATCTGATGAATACAAGCAGCTCTCTCTGTTTTTTGGATACACAACATAAGCATCATAGATCTTCCCATCTGAAACTAAAGAGCAAGCAACAGAAGTAATATAAGAATGGATTCTAAAGACACAAAAGCAAGCAAACAAACAAAAATCTCTAAACTCTGGGTTTTTTTCCCCACCGGAATCATTGTTTTAGGTCCTAATCCTGCTATTACCTAAGCATATGTAATTATACTAAGCCTGAAATATTTGTAGAATCAGGCCTCCTAGAATTCAGTATGTTGGATCTGAATAGGCAAAAGAGACATGCAAAATGAAGTAGGTTTTAATATTCTTTTTTAACTCCAAATTAAAAAAATGTTATCACTGAATTATTTGGGGAAATAGGGGTTCTATAATACAACTGAATACTTAATATTACAGCTGCCATATAACTCAAAGGTAATTTTTGTAACCTGGAGTTTCAAACCACTTAGACATGAAAACAAAAACCAAAGTATTTGGCAAATTTCAAGGTCTGAATGGTATTAGGTATTCTAAAACAAAACTTTTCAGAAAGACCAAAATCAAAAGACTTCAAAGAAATATAACAGAACCTTAATACCTCTAGAAAATACTTCCTGTTTCTCTAGCCAGGTATCCCCTCTGAGATGTTAGGAAATGACCCACGATTTACCATAGTTATCACAGACAGTACCCCTAGCAACACTTTTCTGAATGACAGGAATTTACAGGAAGTGAAATAATTGGAAGTGCCTTCAAATAGAAAATGAAAGCAGGTGAAATCTGTCCTGGTTCGTCTATTTAAAGTAAGAAACACCCAACAATTCCACTGTATTACTCCTTTCTGTCAGCACAGTAAAAGAAATCTGAACAACTGCCATCAGAGCACCATTCACACCACGGAAATATGTCTTCGGAGAAAGGAATAATAGTTCTGGATTCCTGGAAAGTTGCTGATTTTCCCCCCTGCAGATGCTTTTGTTTTCTGAACTAATTCTAAGCATCCTAAAAACACGTTATCCTTTCAAAAATCCCAAGGAAGACCAATCACACTCCATGAGGTTAGCTCATTGCTTTGCAAGGGAATGTGGAGCCTTGTTACAATACACAGTACTGTTACACAAACATACCTTTTTTACCCAGGAAAAGATGGCAGGAGTCCCGATACCAAAGCACAATATCAATTTTGAAGATCTTGTAGATAAAAAGAGTAAAAAATACAAAAAATACTAAAGAAACTCCTCCTCCAATTAAGTAACCTTGAATGTTCCGAGCTGCAGTAGGGCGGAATGAGAAGAAAACAAGCACAGTTATACACTAGAACCAGAGAGACAAAATCGTTTAGCCACTAAAATATTTTTTAAACAAGGAATAAATAGGACTGGAAGTTGTTCATGTATTCCTTTCTGCAAATACTCAAAAAACCTACTATTCCTTTTCAGAGAAGAGTTACTTTAGCAGTGTGACAAATGAGGCTACTCTTCAGCTGAAACATGAAAATATTGACATATAGACTATGGCAGCAGTAGTGAGAATTCTTGTATAAAATCTTATCAGTCAGAAAGCAAGAAAGTCAAAGGTGGGAAGGTGACTCCTGACCATGCTGTGCTCCCCAGCTTTCCACTGTCTCTAGCCTCTTTGAAGATCTGTCACTGAATTTACTAATTTTCTGTCCTTAAAAAAAATCACCCTCCACAAACTGCATTTTTTAGTTCATGCATAGTAAATGATTTGTGAGGTTAAATCCTACCCTGACAATCTTTATGAAGAACTTAGTTATGTAACAAGCTAAAGCTCAGATCCACTTTTTAGTCAATTACTTGTTTACAGTGTGGCCAGTTAAAGACAAGTTTGAGAATAACGTTTGTCAAAGGATTGGCTCACAGCTGACAAAACCAGCTCAACTGAAGCTCAATAGGCCAGAGGCTTTTCTGCAGCTAAAATTAATAATAATAATAAAAAAGGCACTTATAATATCTGGTGATTTGCTCTTCTGTGCACGTCTTTAAATAAAAATAATTAATTTCTTCAGCCCTGCATTTGAGTGTTCAAAGCCTGCTTTACCTTTAAGTTCATCTACTAAAAAGAAAATGTCCTCCTAGCTACCAACAAGTCAAACTTATCCTTGTCTCTGAGCACAAGACTGGGCACAAAACACATCCTCCAACAAGTGGCAGGATGCTCCCAGTCAACATGCATGAGCTTATCTAGAAAGTGGTAACACAGCACATGCATCAGTAATGGAAAGTCCATAACCTTTCCAAGCAATCTATTTCATTTCTTCATTACTATTACTGTTAGAGTTTCTCCTACTACATAAGTAGATTTTTTTTTTCATTTCTCCTGGCAATCTGAGCCTATTATTTGTTACTGAAGGATAGCACAACTAGGTCCACATATACATTCATGGCCTTTTGACAGTCTGTTCCACACTTAGTTTTGTCTCCCTTCCCAGCTTTTCAGAGAACTGGCCATTTTCACTGCTCTTCTAGAAACACAATCTCCTTCAAATCACATGCTTCTTTAAGTACAAGTGTGTAAAATGAAGCACAGTATTCCACTAAGGTCTGATACTTGCTTCAAATAAATTGGAGAGTTTCAATAATGTTTCCTAAAACACTGAATGAGAAAAACCAAAACAAATTAAAAGTACTGTTTTCTTTAATTTTGCTAATAATACAACAAAAACTTCACTAAGAAAGGTATTGAGCTGCACTGCCCACTTTGCACCACAGTACATCATGCAGTTTTAGCTCTAAGTAGGGTGTTGTCAAACTGAGATCATCTCTGATAACCATTTTGTCAAGATCAGATCTCTTACCTGGGCTTTCCAATTTGACATAGGCTGTAAATTGCTGAGAACCATATATGAAGTGACAGAAAAATTTATGTGCATAATCCTTAACTTTCACTTCTGAAATGTTAAATTTTGTTCCAGATACAGCAAGTCCATGAGGCATCCCCTCTCTGTCATTAAAAAATGGTAAAAAGTAAACATCTGTAGAGAAACTGAAATATCATTGGTTAACATGTTAAAGATTCATCTATCCACTATTACGTGAACATTCATTTTTTACCTCTATAAACCTAAGAAGCCAGTGAAGCACAGTAATTATCACCTCTGTAACAAACAACTTCATGGCCAGAGGTGACCTGGCATTTTCCATACATATTAGGTTGTTGGCCTTTATTGCTGCATGGGACAGAGTGTATCATTAGCAGTTATGCAGATGATACAAAACTCAGGGATAGCTGATACACCCTAGGGTCATGCTGCCATCCAGAGGGACCTTCACAGATGGGAGAAGCAGGCTGACAGGAACCTCATGAAGTTCTAAGCAAAATGCAAATCCTGCACCTGAGGAGAAATACCCAGTTCCTGGACTGCATTAGGAAAAGCACTGCCAGCAGGTTGAGGCACATGCTCTTTCCTCTCTATTCAGCACTGGTGAGGTCACACCTGGAATAGTGGGGCCCATTCTAGGCTCCTCAGCGTATGAGATTTACTGGAGCAAGTCCAGTGCTAGGGCCATGAAAATGATTAAGCAAGTGGATCATCTGTCATACAAGAGAGCAGGGACTGTTCAGCCTGGAGAAGAGAAAGCTCCGGGGCAGAGGGTGGGTGGTGGATCTTATCAGTATGTTTAAACACCTGATGGGAGGGAGTGGAGAAGAGGGAGCCAGGCTCCTTTCAGTAGTGCCAACTGACAGGAGAAGAGGCAACGAGCACAAACTGAAACACTTTTCCATCTGAAATTCCATCTGAACTTTTTTTTTTACTGTCAGAGTGGTCGAACACTGGAACAGGTTGCCCAGAGAAGTAGTAAAGTCTCCAACTGTGGACATATTTGAGACCCAACTGGACAGAGGACCGAGCAACCTGCTCTATCTGACCCTGCTTGAGCAGGGGGGTTGGACTAGAGACTCTCAAGAGGTTCCTTCCAACCTAAGTGATTCTGTGAATGAAAGACTATTCAAACCAGTAATAACTAGTAATAAAAGTGCCAATATTCTTTGTACTGATGATAAAGCAGAGACCTTTCTATGCAAACTAACAGACTTCCCAAGCCCGTATGGTCCACAGCCAATGGTGTCAACCAACTTGGGAAATAACGATTCAAAGAATTCACAAAAGCTGAGTGACCATGGATCAAATGGCAACAAGAAGGTTGGAGATACAACATGCTGTCATGCTACATACTATCCTGCTCTAAGATTTACAAGTGTAAGGTGTGGAGGAAATGTAGTAGGAAGGCACCTATAAACTAGCATCCTACTCTATATACCAAAGTGACATCACCTTATACACTCAAGGAGGAAAACTCATTTTGCAGAACATCCTGAAGAACCAGTTTCTATTACTTAAATAATGGCCAGCAACTTCTGTCATGGGATGCCAATACAAACATCACCATTATGCAATGTGTTCAGATTTATTCAAGTAAGCTTTAAGTTTCCTCCCAGCAAAGAGTTACCTCCCAGGTGTCAGCCTCAAGTCCGTAATTTTGGCCATGCTGACACTGTGGTTTGCTATCAGCAAATGCGTCACAAATTTAATTTAATTGCTACTCTTTTTTGAAATAAAACCTTATTATTGCAATTAGATTAATTTCTCTGATACTGGATAACTTGCTTTGCACTATTAATCCTAAATAGAACTTGCACAGTACATATTTTGCATATCTCCACCTCTGGCATGAAAAAGTTATCGGGCAGGATAGTGATGAGTACTAGAGATCACCTCCAAGCAAGAAAAAAAAAATAATAATCTTAAGGGAGAATAGCTTTGAGTGTAACATATTAAATACTTTTCAGGAAGTGTTTAATAGCAGCACCAAGTTGGCTTCAGAAGAAGCTGCAGTAACTACAACTTTAAAACAGATACACAGAGCTGCACATGTGTCTTAACTGGTGAAGCTAAGAAACTTCATGCCCTAAAGAATAATGGACTTAGTTATACCTTAAGAGACCATAAGCTGGGGTTCTATATTTATAAGCAAACAACCAAGCAGACAGATCTATAATGAAACTAGTAATTCACTCTAAGGGAACTTTGGGACAAAGGAGAACTAACATTCTTTCTGGAGGCCAGATAGAGATCAATGAAAAAGATAGTTTTAAAAGCAATAAAAGCACTTGGTGGAGATGGCAATGCTTCTGCATGACTGTGAGCTGATCAGCTGAGAATTTCTATTTCTTTCTTTTTGTACTATATTTTAAGGGTTGTATTTAACAGCAGCGACTGACAAAACAAGAAAGCAAACACTACATTCACACTATGCTGTCATAGACCAGTCACTGAGTGAGAACGATCCTGCTACCTCAAAAGAATTGCTGGTTTTATCAGCTTCAATTGTATTTAATTTTCCTGAACACACACACACACACACACACACACACACACACACACACACACACACACACACACACACGCAGAGTAAAACCACCAAAACCTAAATGTCCTGCAACAAGAGTTTCTGCTTTGTGTTCTTGAGGATAAGCAGCTGTGTCTGTCCTTAGAAAAGGACCAGCTTCACAAATAAAAAGAAGTCAAGTGATTTTTTGTTTGGAACAACCTATCCTTCCCATATTAATGCCAGAAGGCAGGCTTTAATCTATTAGCAAAAAAAGATTGCATAAGAACAGATGCCTAAATAAGCCTTACAAAATTATATGTTTCACAACAGCATTATAAAAGCCTACATGTGATTGCTTTATTACATTTGTATCTGATACATCAGTATTTACAATAAAATGGTTTGGGTTTTTTTTTTATCCCAAGCAATATGAATATTATGTACTTAACATAGACTTCTAATCAGTTTTTCAATGACTACTAGCATCTAGTCAAATGTAGTCAACTTTACGGTGAATTCATTGCAAATTACTGCATTTACTTCACCTACAAATGCATTTACAGTTCAAGGTATTATACTTACTCATAATACTGTTCCCTGTAGGTGCTATCAAAGATATCAACATCCTCATTGTTAACTTGCCAGAATGGAATCAAGCCATTTATGCCACTTGATATATTACATTCCATAACTACATGAGAACCTACAAAAAAACATTCACATATGGCAACTGAAGGTCTTGTAACAGAAGCAGGATCAAGTGATTGGGGAGCAGCTTTGAAAAGGAGGGATATGGAAAAACCCACTTACGTTATGAAAAGCAGAGTCTTTAAAACTCATCCCTTTGTAATCCACACCTGGGTGCCTCCGATCTGGATATAAATTCCACCCTAAATGTAGGTGTCTAAATGTTCACATCTACACATAAGCTAGATGCCTAAGCTAGCAACAGTTCAGCTTTGCTCAAGTTCACTCACATACAAGTAGACACACCTGGACCTTATCAACTGAATGGCTCTCCAGACTCCACTGAAAGATCTCCAGGGCTCAAATCAGTTGCATGTACGCAGTGTGGTGACATCTGAGATGGTCCCAGCATCTAAGGCATCTGTATGGAGCTGGCAGATAGGACTTCAGATTTTCAAGAAACCTGTACTGCTAGAATAGCCAGTCCACCCAAACCAGCACTAGACATCTATATGTAGGCAACTGAATTGAGCCCCCATTGATAACAGAATGACTTAAAGACTGACCCTAACTCATATGCGGATACTCATGTGTAGATAACTATACCCTGCAGCTGAATTCCACGTTTGCGAACACACACATCTTTACTCCAGATCAGAGTCTTTTGGCCAACACCGTCCACCGGGATGGTTTCTGAGTACTCTCACACTTTGCTCCCAGTGTAAGCTCACCTGTCACTCCTTTGCCACCAAGAGTCCAGATCTTATAAAATACTTCAGTATTAAGAAAGCAAGCCAAGTTGCAGAATATATTTATTGCCAATGTACCTCAAAGTTTCATTTACAGGAAGGTAAGCAGCTTTCTTGGAGTTCTTTCCTTCTGTATTTTACCCATGGAAGTCATGATTTGATAGGAGAAGGTGGGCTCTCAGATCTATGTAAAGATCTCGGTGTTTCGTTTCCTAGAATCACATCAGATCTAGATGCTTCCACCAAGGAATGGTGTCTATCAAAAGTATGGAATAAACCTTTAGCTCACATGCAAAGCAGTTACCTGAACAAGAGTTCACATAGAAACCACAGATGCTCCCCCATCTCTCCCCTCACAATAATGAATTTTTCTAAAGATGGGGTTTAGTGCATTTCACAGCTCTTGGAAAGGAAGAAAACCCCTCAAATTTCCATGCCCTCCATTTCCATACATTCATGAATGCACCGTTAAGTAGCTACACATCCTTCTCCTGCAATTTCTCATTCAAAAAGCATACAAATGTTTCTAGGTTCATGGAGGTGTTTCCAGGTTCTGCCCCACAGCCAGGCACTTAATGGGAGCAAAGATTTTTATTTTTTTTTCCATTAAAAAATGGAAGTCACATTAAAGGTACAGAACAGAGAATACCTTTGAATGGCAGTGCCTTTTTTAAAGAACAGAAAATAGAGCAAACAAAAACCCTATCAAAACATAAATCTTCACCAACTTCCTTTAAAGGATCCCCTGTAGTAGAGAACTGTTTGTAGTTGTTCAGTAGCCCACAGTAAACCCACTTTGTGGGTTTGCTCAGGAGCCACAATAAACCCAACTTTGTGGGTGGAGCCATTACGTCTCCTTTTAGTTTCACATGTGACTGCTTCAGTTCCTATGTGGTGCCAGAATCCCAACACGACCTTTCCTCAGAACTTCTCTAATTACCCAGTTGGTAATAACCCTTCCTCAAAAGATTAAAGGATACCTTAGATCCTGCATTAGGAAATTCTAGTAAATAACAAATCACACTTCTCCAAAATCAGTTAATGCCCTTTGTAATCAAATACTTTGAAACAGTTCCCTCTTAGTGCACAATGAGGAAAAAAAACATTACAGTTCAAGCAGCTCCAAACATCATTCTTCTGGACTACATCAGTACAACACAACTCTGTCCAATATACGGTGCAATTTAAACATGTATAGGTTTGCTTAGAATGACTTGCCTATGATATACTTGGCCCACAGAATCACATAGAATAACTGAGGTTGGAAGGGACTTTGGGCAGTCTCCAATCCAATTTCCAGCTCAAAGCAGGACCAGCTCTGAGAACAGACCAGACTGCTCAAAGATTTATCCAGTCAGGTTCCGAAACCCCCAAGGAAAGAGACTGCACATCTTCTCTGGGCAGCCTGCTGCACTGCCTGGCTGACCTCACTGGAAATTAGTTAATTCCTTATATCCAGAATCTCTTATTTAAAAAATTTCTGAGATAAACAATACGTGGAATATCCATCAACTAGCAGCTCACTGTTTCACAAAAGATCAGAAAGCTTTCAATACCCTAGAAAGAGGAATAAAATCCAAGTTGTGGAGAGGGAAAGGAGACAGGAAACAGAGGAGGAAAAACTACTGAACTGGTCAACTGGTAACTATCCCAACATGTTATATATGTGTAACCATATTTCCATGGATACTGAAGATATGTCAAGACATGGACACTGGGAAGTAGTCAAAGGACAGATGGCAATAATAAAATAAATACATAAATGCATCCTACCCAACACTGCTGGTCAAGAGACTCCAATCTTAGGCCCACAGTCATCATGTCGTGTCTGTGTGCCATCTCCTCCCTCACTCCACAGTTATTTGCAGGAATCATACTCTATTATCTGTCTTCCAGATATTCTCAATCCACATGCCTATCTCCCACTCTTGCTGAAGTCAGTGGAACTGCTCATGGGTTATTTCTGACAGATCAGTGACTTACTGGTTTCACTGAATGTTAATGACTACTTAAATAGTCACTACTCACCAAGTTCTACTTCAATTGTATTATTCTTCGGATAAATAAACTCTGGCCTTATCTGCAGTGGTCTTTCTAACAGAAACAAAGAGAAAAATAAATCTTCAGGCAAGAAATTTTCCACAACTTACTTCAACTGATAGTTTTACAATGGTTTTATTTTATTGTTTGGTAGTATTGTAGCTCCATACTTACTACCACTTTCAAATTTACAACAGAAGTATCTCATGAGATTTGCTGTACTCTATCCAAATTATTCTATTTTAGCTTCCAAATTGACAAAAGGCTTTAGTTTACCTTAATAATACTTTTAAAAAAAAAAATCGGATTTACTGATAGTTGATATCAAAGTAATACAAAAACCAGAAAACAAAACAAAAACACATGATTAGCTTTGTCAGACAGATGGATAAGGAAGAGGGATTGTATCAACAACTCCTAGACCAGGTGAATATCTATTTAAGTGAAAGAGTAAACAAGCACACACTTAAACTGGGCTGCATGATGTACAGACTCACTGCTAGTGACCCACTGTTCCTGTATTACCTATCTAAAGTCAGAATTTGGATTTTACCTAAAAAATTAACACCTTGCATCCAGCTAACTTTTCTGATAGGAAACTATCATGGTACTGGCAAGATCACCAGCAACACTACCTACAAAGATGCAATCACAATGATCACAGCAATAAATGACAGTACTGGGACAGTAAGGAAGCCAGTTCTGAGCCCTGTGTGCAGAAGAGCAAATCCAAGTGCCAACAAGTAAGCCAATCCTTTCCAGAGGAAGATTTATTAACTTTATAATATTTATACAGCTTGTCACATCTCCTTTCCCATCAATTGAGATTCTACTAAACTTTGTAAGCAACTTCACCAACAGGGCCACAAGCAGGTGTTTTACTGTGATGGTCTCAGAAAAAAAATTCTTCTTTTTATTGAACAGTGCATTATTTGTTTTAGCAAAAATATACATCCACTCAACCCTCCTAGTAACCACTGCTTCCTCGTAATTCTCATTCCTAACCCTGCATTCTTCATTGCTCCATGACAATTCCTCCTCAGAAGCAATGCTCAAGACGCATCAAGAATTAACATGCATCACTGCATTTCAATTTCCTGTTCAGGGAAAAAGTAATTAAAGGTGATTACAACTCTAATTTCACAGAGCTGAGAAGTAACATGCCAAATAGTTTATGCCTTCATACAAATACTTACAGCAGAGCCTAGAAGAGAAGAGAGTAACCTCAATGCACTCACCTTTAACCTCTAGACTCATGGTTCTTGAAACATTATATTGTTTTCCCATGTATGTGTACACCATACGGCATGTGTAGTTTCCTCTGTCTTGTACAGTTACGTTGCGAATCAAGACAGCATTTTCACCCTCTGCCAAATGAAGTCGCTTGTCTTCAAGAAATCCAGGCTTACACTCCTAAATATATCATAAGTACCTGTGATTTAAGGGAACTAATAATCTGATAATATTTAATAAGTTACTGAGCTATACTGATTATTAAAATACTTGATAAATACTGATTTATTTTTTTTGCAAGACATGATATGGGTTCTTATCCAAGTATCATTACACTCCAACATGAAGTCTGATGATGCCTTGTTGCATTTGCACTTTTTAAAAATCACTGCAGCCAATCCTATAAGTTTTCAAATGCTGCTTTAGTTCACTGCCTTCATCTAATAACTTGACAGATATCTCAAGTGCAACAGAAGTTATTACACACGCTTATGAGAATACATGCCTGCATAGCCACTTAACCAAGATAAATGAGAACTGCTGTAGCAGTGCTTTGTGCTGTCGGGTGTATTACTGTTTCTGTGGCAGTGCAAATGCAGTGAAAAACTTCCTTCTCTTTCCTGACCTATAAGCAGTATAGAATCATTTCATCTCAAAAGATGTATAGGTGCAGCACCAAGGTTATTTTACATGTACAGGCTCAGCTAGCTACTTTACCAGTATCAGAATTAAGCTACTTTAGAATTTTACCTTAACACAAAAGACATGTTTCTAAGCTTGCATAGTCTACAGAGTATTCTGGCAAAAACAGAACAAGAGGCATAATAACATCACACCATGATCACCATATAGGACAAGCTTAATATTCTGAAAAATTGAAATTAATTATGTATAGCCTTGTATATAAAGAAACATGTAAGCTTTTAAACTTACTATCTAAGCTTTTAAACTTATTATCTACAAGAAATAACCAAAGGATAAACTAGATTTTCATAAATCAACAAGCCAAAACACAGGTTTTTGACTCTGAAAAAACCCTGCAATCCAAAAATGGACAACTGGATTTTTAATATTCCTCCTATACCTCCTTATGCCTCGCCAGTAGTGTATCAAGATAGATACCTTACTCAAACTGTAGAGGAAATGAAACCTTTCCTTCCAAAACCTGCTTTTACACAGTTATTTTATAACACATTTTAAATAGACTATTTCGTATTCTGTATATATGAAAAACACATGCACAATACCTTATACCAGTGTACTTCATGCCGATTATTGTCTTCATCTTTAAAATGTTCTAGATCAGGACATATTATCTTTCCAGTATTTCTGCTTCTCACTTTTTGTTCAAACCTCATTTTTCCATTAAAACACAAACCATTATCGTTCTTAAAAACTGCTAAATTTATAGTTTTTTTCTTAGAGTAGTTAAAGCTCCTGTAATGAGAATGGCAGAGAAGTCACATCATTGACAATAAGGTTCCTTGTTTCCACCAGGTCATTAACAATAAGGTTCTTTGTTTCCAGCAAGTCAGGGATTTTTCACAGAGTTCCACATCTCCACCAGCCTTGCCTCTAACACCCCTGCTACATGCCCCCTAGCTCTGAAACATCCCCCTCAGCTCCTCATCCCCTGTTCCAGATAGAGACATCCAAATAAGCTCTGATTTTGTGCTGTGAGCAGAAGTAAGGTCTGCTCTGGAAGCACCAAAGGGATGCAAGGACTTCTCAGAGTTGATGCTCTACAAAGCCTCCGGCACCAGCCTACCCTTGCCATTTTCAACACTACATTTGACAAAGCACAGTAGTGCAGGGTAACCTAAAACGTATCTGCACTGGAACATCCTCTGCCAAATGAACTGAAGACAGGTTTCTCTCAGCATTCCTTGGAGAGACATATCAAGAAAAACAAGCTGTAAGTCTTAGCAAAAGAGAAGCAGAGCTTTTGAATAACATACACATCAAGGTGCAACATCAATGTGAAAATATCATTTCATAGCAAGAGCTCACAATAACCTGTAGTACAGTAGCTCTGCAGAGGACCAATGGCACTAGAAACCAGAAGCTGATGCCAGAAGTAAAGAAATACTCTCTAATAATTTTTCACTCAACTCTTCATTTCTCAATGCTATGCTAAGGGAGAAGTTTCCAGAAGAGTGAACTATGTGTTTGGACAGTCCTGGCATTAACTTTAATACACTAATTTATATACTATACTATTTACACTGCACCTTGACAAGCTCTGTAATTAAGGTTTAAGTGAATGATGCACAAAATGTAGCCTACAATTAAAACAACTGAACTTCAAGTTTTTTGTCTCTCTGACCTTTATGCGGGCCAGGGATGTGAGGTGTCCATGGGAATACAACTCATAGCTAGAGTTACTAATAGCTAGAGTAACTAGAAATGGCAGGAAGGACTAAATCAAAACTCTTTAACTGGGTAGCTTTGAAAGGATTACATTTTAGCTTCATTATCAACTCTGGAGCAAGAAGGTGCAAAGGCCTGAGATACCTGAAGTTTTTGCTGATCGCTGTTACTACACTCACAACCTAAACGCCTTCAGGATAACGGCATGTACACCAGTACACATAACTGTCTAGCACATTGCTTTGCTCTTCAGATACATTCTCAGTTTTGATCAGTAACATTTGGTAATGTTTTAAAACAAAAGAATAGTTTTCTGCCTTTTAGTTTAAAATTTCTAGAAGGATTCCCCAAAAGCTGCTATGCTCCTCAGAAAGTCTGTATATGATGATACTGCATGCAAAACAAATAAACAAAGCAATCCACCCACACAGACCATTGTTAATATTATTATGCTTTAAGATAAGGAGTCTTCTGTATGAACCATTTCTGCAGTGCTACATATGTGGAAGGAAAGAAAAACAGGCAGCACACCCAAACAAAAAACACGGTCAAAACAGTGCTTTTAACTGATCTAAGCTTTCTACCTAAAACAAAAAATTCTGTACATTCAAGTTCCACAAATGTATTATCACACTTGTATTAGCACCCAGCTGTTTCCCTCCTTCCTTCCTTACCTTACACTACATTCATAAAGCCCAGAATCTTCCAGCGTTGCAGGAATAAACCAAAGCAAGTCCTCTCGCTGATGGATCCTGGCCCATCTCTCTGTGGTTACTGGTGTAGAACTACCATTTTTATACCATGTCAGACTGTAATCAGATTGAAGGGCTGGCAATATAAATATTGGGCAACTAATAGCTGTAGGCTCTCCAACAAGTACAAAGTAATCACAAATAATGCATTCTTCTATTGAAAAATAAAGAAAAAATGAAAAAAAATTATCAATGCTTTTAAGATATATATACTTTTAAAAACATTAATAATTAATTATAAAGGAAACTGAGTCCTACTGCTTTCAGGACTAGAGCTACAGCATGTCTCTTGAAGGTGGCATTCAACAGCTACCTTTAAGTTCTGGAAACCAGTCTCTGGACTTTCTTCATAGGAATCAGAGAGAAGCTCAAGTACCCTAAATTTATGTGGCTAGATTTAAAAATATTTGTGCCAATTTGTTCATTTAATCCCCAACTTCAACCCAAGAAGAGGCATTCAGCATATATTCAATGTGCTAAAGCAACACCAAACCCCGAATCCACTACCTTGCTCTCAGTAGCTCTTTTCTGCTAAATACACACAGCTCATCTCTTGCAGGTGTTCTTTTTTAAAATGGTAATTTCAACAATGCATTTAACTTACCAGCACTGAGCAGAGGTATCAGTAGAATGAGACAGCCAATAAGCAAAAACCTAGATGTCATCTTTTGCTGCAAAGAAGAATTTTTTCCATTAGTGTAGTAACAGCGTTCAAGCTGTGCTGTTCTCCACACCCTGCATTACTTCTTAATAAGAAGCATTAGTAATCTATACTCCTCTTTCCACATGTTTACAAGAGACACAGCTACAGATATGCAGAGACGCATAAGGTTTCATTCTTCAAAATGCTCTTGTACAGTTGAGGAAACACTGCTTTTAAGTGCAGATGAACTTGTAGCTCTTTGAAAGAGGACAAGCACGCTATAACTCCAGTGTGATCTGGCACTTAAGGTCAAGTGTGTGGAAACCGCAGCTATCATGAATTGCTGTGGTCAGACACAAAACAAAGCATTTAAGAACTGTAATTTCACTTCACGTCTCAGGACTTATTTGCAGCTTTCTCCAACAAAGATGTGACTGAACAGACACCCACTGCCTTCATGGCCTGCAGATGGCTTCCACAGAACATCTAAATCTCAACTAAGTCCAGCTCCCCTTTCATATGTGGCTACTTTTCCTTGGGAAGACATTATCAGAGCCCTTCCAAAGCCTTCTGCTATCAACCACCTGGAAAACACTTAACTCCTTTGCCTTCAGACAGCTCCTGATCAGTTAAGGTCTGCATCTACCTGTTTTGCCTTTCCTCAGTTTCTATTTTGCATGCTGCTCCCTCCCACCCTAAAGCAATCTGTTTTCCCACATAAGTGGCCCATTGCAAAACATTCATTGCACAGGTCCTAGTTAACATCTGCCTTCTACCCGGCTAGAAATGGCTAGAAGAAGAAATGGTGTTTCCTGAAAAACACTCATGGCCTTGACTTACTTATATATCCAGTGTAGATCACTTTAGTGACAAATAAGCCACACCAGCTCCTTCTTTTGAAACATTTCATGTGCAGATATGTTGGGGTAGTAGGGAAGGAAACACAAAGCAGAGTTCAACACTTTAGTGTAACAGCTTCCGAGTATGTACTTCTTCTGCACAGCTCATCTGACAAAGCACTACTATAGTTTTTATTTAGTTGCCTTGTATGTGGTTTTTTCCTTTAACTTACAAATGAGCTGACACTTCATTCTTGGAGTTTCAATTTACCTGTAAAGAGTAGAGAAGGGGAAAAAAATGAATTTTACAAAACACATCATCTGGACAGCAACATACACATACAACCCCAAATTTTCCACAGACATCCTAAATGTGAAAGCAAGAGCATCCCTCTGCCTACACTAGGCAGATGACTGAAAACAAAACAGCAACAACAAAACTTGCAGTTTTGACCAAGAATTCTAGCAAAGGCCTTTGGAAAATAAAGTTTCTGTCAAAAATAACGTAAGATTACACAGGTGTCAAGCACACGCCAAAACCAGGTGTAAGGAGCTTCTTTGTAAAATAGTTTTAACCACTAAAAGGAAACAAAGAATACTTAAATTTAGGGCAAGAGAAAAATAGCAAAGCAATCCAACAGGTTAAGCTTTACATTTTGCATTCATTACTGGTCTTCAGTACCACAGGTGGACATCTTTATAATACTGTATGCTAAAGTTCAACTTTTTAAAAGTTCTACTCTTTCAAAATTCACATATATACACCACCTTCAAATATTGCAGCAGTAAAGCTTGAGAACTCTGGAAAGAAGAGGAAAAAGCCTCTAGCATTTGTAGTTACAATACCTCACAGCATATGTACCATTTCTGTTCTGGTCAGGCAGTTTCAAGTGAGCACACAAGGTTTTTACACTTTTTCTTAAGCAGACCATACAGAGAAACAGTACCCAAAATCCAGAAACGTGAAACAGCAAACTTGATGGAAAAAGCAGATGTTTGTTAAGATACTTAACAACTTTAGCCTTGTAGTGCCTTCTATCTCAGTCTCAGCAATATGAAATGCCCTTGTGATACAACCACAGAAGCTCACAAATCTCACTTACATATAGAGAATGGCAATTTCATTGATGACACTGCCTACAGACTTAGTCTGCAACACTGCTTCAGCTCAAAATTTGCTGGGCTCAAAGGAAAAATGCATGCGAAGCCTTTTAAGAAACAGACGAGAGGAAAGAACCAACAACAAAACCCTGCACCATCAATCATGTTTGTGGTTCAAGCCACTAAAAATTAGAAGGTTTGATTTCCAAGTTACTTTCCTAATATTTATCTTCCCACAATTAAAATGCAACTTACTACTACTCCTTGAAATGTCTAAAATTATCATCTTGAAAACAGAAGCAGAAAACATGTTGACCTAATTTAGGATACTGGTATTTTGTTCTCTGAAGGATACCTATCTTCACAGAACTTGCCTTTTAACTTGCCTAACGTACACTGCCAACTTTAAATGCCATAAAAAATAGGTTTATAGACATACTGGGTCCGTAAGTCTGCATGCAGCAGAATTTATTTGTAAATAACTTATAAATACATGGACATGACAGATCCTTGCAGAGACTGGCACAATGAAAAAATGCTCAAGACAGTAGCATAGAAAGCATCTAAGCTCCTCTAATGTGTATCAGCACATCACTGTCAATTTAAGTGGCTCTAAATATTGATCACTGTCTATGTGGGCTCATTACAGCAAGGCTCAGATCCTGAGCCTTTGAGCCATACAGAACAACACAGAAATTGTGCTTAAAAGGCAACTCATTGCCACCTTTGCAAATAACATAACAGCACAGTAATGGAAAATGCTCTAATTTAGTAGCCTACCTATATAACAGAACTGAATTCACTTTTTAAGTAACACTCCAATACAGTTTAATTGAAACAGGGTAAGGAGGGTGTGAAGAACCAAACACGTGTGGCCACATGCTTCAAAGTACAAGCAGCAAACCCAGATTCAATCTACCACAACTCATACAGCTCACACCTCGTTCCTTGTGCTTACTGCAGTCAACAGGAGTAAGCTGTTAAGCTGCCTACCAGGTTTAAACTACAACAGCAAAGCAAGATCAGATTTCTAACAGACTATACCTTGTTTCCAGTCTACCACTTTCCCAAGGTCCCAACTTTCTGGTCTTAACACATTCAACATTTAAATAAAATGCAGCTAATCATTCCGTGTCCCTGCCCATAGCAGGAGGGTTGGAATTAGGTGATCTTTCAAATCCCTTCCGACCCAAACCATTCTATGGTTCTGTGATTTCACAGGGGCATGTGTGGACCCTGAGTCACACGAAATGATCCCTCTAAAAGTGGATCTGGTTATCCACTGTGGTATTCTGACAGCAAAGTGATGACCACAAACTTTCAACCTTAAATGCCTCTTTTCCAGACAATCCTGCAAGTTGCATGATTACACAAAAACATTACCCTTACAGAAAACCCATTATACAAGATATTATGTTGAAGCTACATCAAAATGAAGACACAGAAGTCAAAGAAGAATATTTGCAAAGAAGCCTGCAATAGTTAAATCTTTATAAGCTAAATTCCAGTTGAACTTTGTCTTAAAGTTCACTGCTCTAAATGTGAATCTGAGCCAACTGTTTGTTACAGGTACTGCCTCAACTTCTACCAAAGCACAGGAGTATTAAAAACCATCTGTATCTCTACATAACTGTACAGATACCTGTAGCTCTTCATAACCAACCAGCACCAGTTGATTCTAGTACAGTGAAGAGCTATTTATCCTCCCACTTCAACCTCACATCAAACTGGAAGCAATGTAGCACCCAGATCACCTTGAAAACAAGTGATCTTTCCAGTGTTCAATTCAAAACAGTACCTCCTTTCGGCATGAAGTGGAAGGAGCTCATTTCGCAGTCAGCGCTTTGAAGACTCTTCTATGTCATTTCAACCCCTGCTACCTGTCAAAATGAAGTAATGTGGAGTTTAGTGTGGAATATTTCTTACTTAAGTCCAAAGTAAGTTATTGCTTTTCCACTAACATTTTCAAAGTATGATTAAGAGGCATTTAAAAGGACCAGAAAGGTTCATGCAGATAAAACTCTATCAAACCCACAATGATGCAAAGTATTAAAAAAATAAAAGTACTTCTCTTAGAGGGATGAAATCAGTAATACTGTTTAAAAAAAAAAGAAAAGAAAAAGTAATGGCTATTTAAAGATTAATTTAAAATATCTGAATTAAAGATTCTGCATTATAAAACAATTTTTATACAAGGGTTTTATGCCAATTTATGACAATCTCTTGGCTTTTACAGCATCCTAGTTTCACAATCTGTATGAAAGGTGAGCATGTTCATTTAGTAACTCCAACCTGGTTTTTGAGAATCCAGGCACATGCAAACAGTCAAAGTCAAACGAGTGTGCTGTTGCCAAATTTATAAAGGAAAACAAAACACATCCAGCATTTTGCTCAAGTTCCTGATGAAAATTCCTCAAACTTAACAGCTACTGCTGGAAACAAACCAGAACCTTGATCCACCTCAGTAGCTTTGGATAGCTTGCTCCTACCAAGCTCTGGCTCCACATGCTGCTGCCAACCACCACCTCAGAGCTGTGACCAGCACAAGTCCAGGACTGCCGGAGCAGGAGCTCCTTGCTAGGGTTGGTACTGCTGTTTCTGCAGACACCTCCTTCACACAAACCCTTGCTCTTGTCATATGAACAGTTTAAAAGCTTGGACCAGCTGATCCTTGAGGTCCCTTCCCACCTGGTAGTCTATGATTCCATTCTATGATTCTAAACAAGACCCCCTGTTTTATTATGGTTATGCAATAAATACTTTCTGTAGTGGTTTACTGGGTCAAGAAGATTTACGCCAAGTTTTATCCTGCTTCCTGTTACAAGTACTTTAAAAAATATGGTTCAGCACTTCTAGTCCTCATTTTTATACCACACTTCCACACTTCCTATCATGTTTGTATAACACAATACACAACAAGGAAACAGACAAAAATGCAAAAACAAAAACATGCCTTCCAAGGAAGCTATTTGGTGGCAAATCAGCAGCCATACACCGCCTATCAAAACACGCCTGAAATTAACAGAAAACGAAGGTTTGGGGGTTTTGCGAAGTACCAGCACTTCAGTCTACCTGACAAGGACTCGATCCTGTCTTCAACTGGACACCCTGACCGGCCCCCACCACCGCCCGCTACACACGCTGCTAAACGGGCCGCTGCGAGGGGGGAGGAAAAGCCCGGCTGCCTCCGCCGCTGCTAGACACCCCGCCGCCCCCCGTCCCGTTCACGCCGGCGGCGCTGGAAGCCGAGCCTCGGGAGGGAGCGAGGCGGCTGTCCCAACGCTTTCCACCGCCCTTCCTCACCTCCATCCGCTCCCTGCGCCGACCCAGCCGCCCTAGCCCACGCCACACACCGAGCGGGCTGCCGGCAAGCCCCGCCTCTCCCGGTCAGCCGGAGTCCCAGCCGGCTCCTCGCCCCGCCCAACAGCCTGCCCCGGCCCGCCCCGCCGCCTTGCTGCGCTCGGGGGCTGGCCGGACGCTGCTGGTGGCAGTGGGGGCTCAGCTGGCCGCAGGGCGGGCGGAGAGAGTGTGGGGAACGTTGGGAGCCGACCGGAGCCAAGTGACCCACGAGGGCCTGCGGCAGCTGGTGCGGGCGGGCTGGCCCTCACGGTGGTGTTCCATGTGGCTTCCTTTGTGGCATCTCCCCGAAGTTCGGGCTAACCGTGTTTTCTCTGGCAGCAACCCACTTCCTATAGCCGCCACGCCCGGGTTTAGCTCCCCTTCCTGACTTCAGCGCTATGCGGACACCCGTTTCCCAACAGCTGCCCTCGGGGCTCCTGGAGAGCCCTGGCAAGCCTGATTTTGGAAAGCGGGAGAGCCCTGTGGCCAGCTGGGCGTGCGCGGTTGGCCGTCATGCAGGGATAACACCCATTTGGAGCGGAGACCCTTCGTGTCTTCAAAGAAACAGATGCTACCGGCGCACCATGGTGCATCCTGGACACACCAGACATAACCATACCTGCCCTGGGGACCTGCATAGCACACATGAAAGCAGCTGTCGGTGAATCCCTCGCCTCACTGATGCAAGTGAGTGGAGGGACTCACTTATGTCAGGTATTTACCAGAACAGTCATGTGGGTGCCTGATGCCACTATTCCCGTACTCCATCACCTGAAGTTGCTCAACCTCTCTATTTGGAGCAGAGCTTTATTTGCTTTCCAAAAGTGTTTATTTTCTATCTGTTTTGGTCAGCTGTCCCTTCTGCTGCGCCAGGGCACCACTTTTCTAGTTCAAACAATAGTTTTCTTCCTTCAGGGTTTGGGCAGTAATTCTATATAGTTCTTATTCTGAAGTTTGATGGTGAAATTAAACATGTTCAAACATAGAAATGCAATTTTTTCCAGACAGGGAGAAGTTCCTCTGAAATTGTTTCCTTGTCCATCATTTTCAATTCAGTGCCTCTTCTCCCTTGAGTTTGCCTTCATCTCCTTTATTTTGGTTCCCATAAACTTACTGTTGGTCACTCCTCCAAGGTATGACTGTAGGGTACTCAGAGTGATTCTTTACCTCTGTCTCCATTTTTACTCAACATCCATATGCATTTACTTTGAAGTAAACATACATTTTAATATGAATTATAAAAATGTAATGTAAGCAGAAGCTTCATCTTGGCGTTTGAACAATCTCCAAACCAATGTGAAGGGACTGTCAGCTTGGTTAAGGGTTTGGAAAAATGTGGGAAGGCATGGTTTTAACTTACTAAATGGTAGAGGAGATCTTTGTTCCAGACACACACTTTCCCAGGTTGGAAGCCCAGGCTTTTAAGGTAGAAGGGCTAGTTTGCTTCCCTCTTAGTTTCATTAATGCTAGTTGGAGGAAAGAAGGGATTCCCACACTGGCCTTCTTCCATGTTGACAATATCAGGATGAAAAGCTGGCTTGATCCACGGAACTCTCAGAGAGGAAAGCTGTGAAATATTTACCAGCTTATCCAATGATATAAGTGGGAGAAAACACTCTGTGAGCTGGATGAATAAATTTCTACTCCTGTTGCTGTGTGTGATTATAATAAACCTTTGCAAGCTCTCATGTCTATTTTAGCCATTCAGAATGCTTTTATCTGCTTTTGCCGTCATTGTTTCTGAGTCAAGGGTGCTGTTACCCTGAGTGGCTGAACTGAGGGAACTTCATAGGCCATAGCAATCTTAAGAACAAAGATATTAGAGTGCTCTAATTGTTTATCTGCCCAATATTTTATTCCACAATATTCAAAGTTTGAAAGTTGGTGACGTGGGGATTCAGAAAAGAAATGGCTCCCAGTAGCCAGCACTGACCAGGAAAACTCTCCATCATGTAGCAAGAGATTAGGGAGCATGCCAGAAACTCAGCAGTCTCAAGGAAAAGTAACAATTATATATTGGATGTATGTAATACCTGATAACATTGAAGATAAATAGTCATATGTAAAATCTGGCACACATCACTATTTCCGTAATTCTGATACCCCGTATCTGTCATGACCACACTTCCAAAGTGAAAACCACATGTATTCTTTGTCACTCATTTTAGAGAAACTAATCACTCCAAACCAAAAGTATGCTTCCAAAAGAACACGCGCAAGTGTCAGCACTGCCAAATTGTGATTCAGGAGCCAAGTATGCACTTTTCCCAGAGAAGAGGATGTTTCCTAGAGTTTCCTAAGAGTATTGTGAATTTGATCGTGAAACATCTAGCAAGACTCCACGTAGAGAGGAGCAATTTTGCAAATTTGTGTTCTTATTCCACTGCAGAGCTGTGTTCCCGAATGACTTTTACAACCAAACCTGTTACCTCTATTATACAGTCAGCCGTGTGAGTGTGCTTAAGTGCCAAGTTCACATGTAATTGGGAAAAGCCTGTCATTGTTTCCAACTGCAGGCTTCTGAGGCATGTTTCAGGGCTCAAGCCTCTGGGCTGATGCCAGGTTGCTGCCAAGGAGATTGCATTCTTCAGAAATCAGTCAACACCAAGAACCCACACAGAGGTTTATGTCTTTCAGTATCCTGGAGTAACTGACCAGAGCAACACAGTAAGTTGTTCCAGTTGGCCCTGAAAGGTACAGCTTCTGACGCATCAGTCACTGGTGTTGGAAGTGATGACTATGTCACACTAGTTAAAGCAAAGGCAGTTTGGTATTTCACTGAAGTTGTCCACAAGACTTGTACTTTAATATAGAATAATGTGGAAAGCAAGCAAAACCAGAAAATTATACTGGAGAGTTTATTTATACTGAGTTAAGTCTTGCTACAGCTTGATGCAGCACCAAAAGCTATAGATCTTATAAGACACAAACCAGTCCCAAGTCTCCTAGAGTCTGAACACACTTGTTTTGGCATGACAACAGAACTTGTGCCCACCAAGATCATTATTGCAGCAAATCTTAAAGGTGGGAGTGGTTGAATTTCTGGTAAGCCATGTCCAAAGTCCAAATCAAAACTGAGTAGCTGCATATCCTACTAGATATCTTCTCTTAATGCCCTCTTGTACAAAGCTCTCTCTTCTTTGAAAGGACAGGGTAGCAACAGAAACACAAGGACATAGATATCACATTGAACTCACCATAGTGGTTATACAGTATTACTTCTTCCAAGGCATGTCAGGCCTATTTGGTACACATGGCAGTAACCTGAAACAGATTTTCATGTACTGAGGCTTGTTCAGTCACACTGCTGGGCATTTCCACACCTAAGAGAGTTTGTATTTTATGAGCTATGGCCATCTGCACTTAAGCAACTTGATACGGGATAGAGTGATTAATCTCAATTTCACGTCTTTACTTAGAAAAACTTGAACATACCAGTTATCTCAAATGACAGCTTTTGCAACTGGAATCTCATTTAAAATAAAAAAAGATGTTTAAATCTTTTTTTAGAAAAGCTATGAGATCTTTCATCACTTCTACACGTTTCCATGTGCAGCTGCGGCTGTAGTGGAGGAAGTCTCTGAAGTTATATGACTGACACTGCAACACTTGACAGGAATGATGCTAGGAGCACCTTTCTTCTCCTGTCCACTGAGAATCGCTGTTGCTTTCTTAGCAGGATGCTTCTCTTCTGTCTTTTCTGTGACTTGTTTCCATGCCTTCTCAGAGCAAGGCTGACAGTTGTTGGTGATTTTTTCTTTTTGCCTTCAGCACACAGAAGCTCTATAGCCTAGCTCATTTCCAGCGTGACTGAGCAGGTCCAAAACCCTGCTTTTTGGCTTTATCACGTTACTACTTAAATAAATGTAGTACATTTACTTAATGAACTCAGAACATTACCTGAACTGTTTTGGTTTTAACTGAAACAGTTCTCAAGGCAGGCTGGGAATGTTATTATTGGTCAGCTTAGGACTTCCTTGAGGTGGAGACAGTATGTTGGCACTAATAATACATATGAGAGCCAAAGCAAGTAGCCAGTAGTTGAGTCATTGAAATAAAAATCAAGTTTCACAACTTGGTATATCTGCCTGACACATAGCCGCCTCAAGATCTTATCCTGTTTTGTGGGTTAGAGCTGTTGGAGTCAGCAGAAGTGCAACTGAGATGGCTGTAATTTATTTGCAGTGACGTCTGTAAGATGAATGCAGTGGTTTATACATCGTATATATCTAGCATGAGTTTAAAATGTCCTTGTTTGTAAGGACTATGATCTGTCAGCTGTTATGAGTAGCTGTCTAGCTTCTGCTTTTGCAATTTGCTATGTACAATGTGCAGTCAGAAATTGTTCTTAAATGTTGTACAATAAAGGGCCACATGCTGAAAAGGAACCTGGAACTCTGAGCAAAGGAATTCTAGATTTAACCTCATCCAGCTACAAAGGGGCACACAATAAAATCTGTACAAACTGTACAATGGCTACATATCTATAATAAGATTATCCAGTGTCTTGCTAGAATATGACTAAAACTATATGAACAAAAGTAGCAAGTAAGCTGGAGCAACAAAGTGGCCTGAGGAAACCCATACAAGAATATTCTTTAGATTTCTAGAAGAGCACAAAAAGGATCCACACAATTACAGCTCACCCTGAAATACGGTGACTGAAAAAGAAAGAATTTTTAGGAGCAGTAACTTGCAGTGGATTGTGCTTTGAAAAATGAAACTCTATCTCAGAAGACACTAGGGTATGTTGGCGATTTCACCCTACAGTAGAAGGAAGGATTAGTTGCCTTAGAAGCTCATAGTGCTGCTTTCTCCTACCACCTGTAAAATCTTGGAACAGCATGAGGCATAGGAAACAGAATGCAGAGCTACTTTTTGCCTAAGCTATGACATTCCTTGCAGCAAAAAAGCAATAAAATCAAAATAGCAGATGTGTGGAAGGTAATGCTCACGATAAAATAAGAATTAATCATCTACAGCAATTGATTTCCCATGATTGGAGCATGAAACCTTCGCCTTTGGGGAGTAATTTATCATCTTTCATAAGGCTGAGCTCAGACTGGCTGAATATGAATCACTGTGCTAAATGCTGCTTCAGATACTTCCAGAGACCAACAGAATACTTTGATTAATGTTTTGCCAAGCAGTCAATTTTTTGTCTGCTATATGAGTGTTTAAGGGTCCTGTACTGGTATTGTTACTGAATTCAAGCAGAAGCTTTGATTTTCCTATGTTTTCACCTTGTTTCTGCTGAAGTGTCATAACAAATAAGCAGTACTGCCATTGTTAGTAGTTTTTAATTGACTAGTCATCAGAAGCTTTGTGCACAAATTTAATAGAGACTTTAACAGAGGCTTCCTTTAGTAAGGAAGCCTTAGGAAAAGCCCAAGCAACCTGGAGTGGTGAACACAGCTGAAATTACAACATGATCCCTCAGTCAAAAATTTTATACTCTCAGGCTGTTTGGGGAAAAACGGCTCATAATTTGTGCTTATTACTATATTTTTATTTCCTATCTATCCACCATTCTTAGGTACATATTTTAAAGTCCAAAATACTGTACTTGACACAGTGATTTTTCTTTGCAACCATTGTGTACCCACCCTACCATAAACCTAGGCTGCAAAAAAAGGAGCCGATGGCAAAGAAGGAGGAAGAGTCAGATTAGAAGTAAGAAGTAGAAACTGGATTTCAGTCATCTAATTAACAGTACATGTGAAGGGAAATTAACAAAACCCCTTTAAACAGGAGACTGCTATGGCTGTGTCATGCAACAGCTTTGCCTCAGTGCCAGCTCTAATTAAGATTGATTCACCTTAAAAATTGACAGATTTAAAGCCTATGAGGCAGATCCTCATTGCCTTTCCTGCATATAAACAAAAGAATCTTACCCATGACAGAGCCCTCCCTATGGCATCCCTGTCATTCATTGCAGCACGCTGATCAGGACACACCTGTTTTCTCAGTAGGCTTTTAGTCATCAGCAGCATTCATAACACATAACATTACCCAGATGGTTTTGCTTCTTTGTTTTTCTTTCCTCATGTCCTTCAAACACAGGCATTAGCTCAGAATTTGTAAGAGTAACCTTGCAGTTCTGTCTCGTCTTAACCCCAAGAAGACCAACTCATTGCATCACAATTACTTCTCCTAAATCCTGTCCTTCTGTTATGGCCCTCAGCAGAAACTAAAAGAGTTTCCAGCTTTCTTGCTGACAAGGTGTCAGTGTCCCTCTGCCACACTCATCTCCTTAGGTTTTTCTTCTTCCCATTACTCAGCTATACGTGTCACATTTCTCCTTATAACCATCCTTTCAGGGCAAACTCTTCAGGACTTTCAGCTCCCAGATCTCTCAGGCTTTTGCAAAGCCTGGCTTAAGTGCTCAGGACAGAGTTCATGAACTCAGCAGATGTCTACATTGGAGAGGATGAATCCAGTCCTCAGACCTGCCTGAACAGGCTGCAGCATCTCTAATACATTTTATGCATTTCTAATTATTTATTTATTTTGTGATAATTCCTTCTGTTTAATCATGCTACAGAAGAGGAGGAAGACAATATCCCTCATAGGCTGCGTTGCTATGTTTTGAGCTAAGTTCTTGTTGCTTCTGAAAGTACCTGCAAAAGCTTTTTTTGTTCTCTACTGAAACTTTCCACTGCCAGAAGAGCTGGCATTCTCCCTAGTCAAAATAAAACAAATAGTAATGTGGAATACAGAAGTAGTTCATGAGCTGGTTTTCTCTCAGTGGAACCTTTAAAAATGAGTTGGCAAATGCTGACAGTGGTGTCAAGCAATCCCAGCTCCCACTAGCCTTATGCTTTCTCCTTTGGAGACATTCATTCTTTGTGTTTTTATTGTTATAAAGGACAGCTGGACCACAGCTAAAAACTGGCATTTTGTAGATGAGAGATAAAAACAACAACAATAATGAAAGAACAGGAAAAACCTCAATCTTGTTATTTTGAACACCCACAGAGAGATTTTCAGATGAATTTCATTAAGATTTCTTCATTTTCCTACTGGCAGCCACTCAAGGACTATCTTGTTATGGGAATAGAAGTAAAAATATTGTGTGTATCCTTTTGCCCTGCTAGTCATCTCTGTTCCCATGGTTCTTGCTTACCTGTGTTAGCAACTGACCTGTGATGCTAAAGTCATAGTAAAACAGTGGTGCAGTGTTCATTGAGTTATTGGGCTATGGATAATATTTTGCCTGGATTTTGGTAATCAAAACCAGCTCTCCAGCCACAGTCAATACAACTGCAGATGGCACAGTAAGCTGCTATGTCTCCAAAAAAAAACCAAAACCAAACAAAACAAAGTTAATTTTTAAATTCCTTGAATTCAAATGCTTTCCTTCTCTGGATTTCAATGTGCACCTTTTTCCTTCTGTCTTTTGTCTAAATTGCATGTGAGTACTCACAGAGGTGGGTACGGTAGTCACAGCCTAAACTATATTCTTCTTCTTCTCCTTCATGTTATATCAAATCATGCCCCAATTAAAATACTAGGTTCCTATATTGCACAAGTTTAGAAACAAAAGAGAACATGCATCCCATATGCATTTTGAGTTCAAATAATCCATTGTGACAAGAGGTGGAAATCCTTCGGATAGTTTGACTTGTCTCCACTACAGTGGATTTTTTTATGAGATGCCAGGCACAATCCAGGGTGACAGTGTAAAAACAGCAGCCACAGCTTTGACTCAGAGATTAACCACTGTTGTACAAGCGTGTGTAGCTGGAGAGTGAGAAGCGTGTCCCTGAGCTTTGGTACTCTCCATTTCTTGTTTACTTCAACTGAGCTCCCTGGATCCTGGGGGCAGAGTATTACTGTTTGTGTACATGAAGTATCAAAAAGCTGTTAAACAATCAGGAGTACCAGTAGGAGCAAATTCTGTGTGAGGAGACCTGACCTTATTTACAGGATTCACAGCAACTTAAAGGAGATTGCCATTGATACGGACTTGTTTGGAGGTTTTTTTGGCTTTTCTTTTGCAAAGAGAGCCTGGAACAGGATGTAACCTCATAACCTCCGGTCAAGTAGTTGCTTTCTTTCATTCAACAATAATTGCTCTCTCTTGCTGCTATTGTGAAATTAACTTTAGCCAATTTAACTCTTTTTGCAAGACTCAGTAATGAATTCAGAGCCACCCCATTCACCATTGCTCACAGTAGCCTTGATGTTTCCCCAAATAAAAGCAACCACACTGAGATGAAGAAGGTTCAGGGATGAGAGACTGAGCAACATAACCAGTTTAAAAGAATATTGGCAGAGAATGCATGAGCCACTTCGAGGTTTTCTCCTTTGGGGCATTCCCTAAAACTGGTGATAAATCACTGTGTGATGACTGGGTGTTAGCTGAAACAAAGTGGTTGACCTGACTGTCTGATGCAGGAGGCAAAAAATCTGGATTTGGGACTACCATTTAACTGGTATCACATTTGTAGCTTGAGCTGATGGTAGTGTAAGCTATTAAACAGGTAATATAAACCTCTCATGAGTGCTGAGCATGGAGTTTTGAAAGTGAAATAAAATGGACAAACCAGCTGTGCTTTTTTAATGCTTTTTGGGGATGCATGAAAAAGTTCAATTTACTATAACAACTGATTCCCCTAAACAATCCCCTTTGGCCCTCCAGGTCTCTGGCCACTCTTTGGAGAGCTGGGAAGGTGATGCCTTGGGATGCAGCATCTATTCCATCCCTGGAGCAAATGGGAAAGTAGTTATGAGTTCTGAATGTTCCCAGCCTCCCTTATGCCACCAGGTAATAAGTGAACTTCATGTCCTCCTCATTTCAGTTCCTTGTTCTTCAGCAGAAGCCTGAAAAATGGGAGAGGGGAGGACATGCTGAGGGTGGAAATTCATGTTACAGGCAGGCAAGCTGGAAACAATAATTTTTGTTCACATGATCCAACAGTAAGCATTCTCTGCATTTCCTTGCCCTTCGTTTGCATGGTGTTTGTGTTGTGTTGCTTAGCAGTGTTGCAGGAAGCAGTTTCAGCATGACGCGATGCTGTACTTGGGAGAAGGAGCAAGTAAGGTGAAGGATTTAACAGACTGCAAGGAAAAGGACAGACCTAAAGGTAAGAAGCTAAATCTGTACTTTAGGTAAGCTGTCTCCAATGTAGTTCTCATTGTAGAGCAGACCTTGTCCCCGTTCTTAGAAACTTAAGTGCACAGGTCCAAGAAGTTACAAAACTGGTATTTTCCTTTGTTGCTTCACTTAGAAGATACTTCTCAAAGCTTGCCTGCTTTCTTCAAAAGCAGCTTTTCAAGGACATGTTTCAGTTTACTGAAAACATTACAAATCTGAGATACTTGTATGCCGACTGGGTGAGGCTGCTTATTCATGATTAAACACTACTGGTGGGGAGGGGAAGGAGCATGGCTGTGCTTCATTTAGAGATCTCCTGCCTCCCTCCAGGGAATTCTGTGACTGGTAGGTTCCTCCTCTGGACCGCCCTGTGACCCTTGCTGTACATTTGAGCCATTAACCACAGAAACCCAGTCACTAGGAAAGCTAGAGTAGAAAAGGGGAAAGAAAAAGCATAAGCAAACAAGAATCATCTTTTGGTGTTGATAGACTCCTCTGAAGGAGCTACAGTTTAGGACAGCTTTCAGAGACATGCTAGTATGTGGGAGAAACCAGCCTGTGGCCTGACCCCAGACAGTCATAGGTTGTCTCCTTACCTTCCTTGCACTGGTAGCTACTGCAGATATGGCCCAGAATTTTCTAGGGGTTCTGTCAAGGGACGGCAACAATGACTTATGAAGATGTTGCAATAATGAGCACTTCCTCTCTTATGGCACAGAAACTGAGGACCCAGAGCATAGACAGAAATCAGATAAAGCATCCTAAAAGAAAAATACCCAAAGGCCTTAGCTGGTAACTCACCAAATATAAGCATGTGTGAGATGAAATATGCAGTGATTTATAAGTTGACCAAATCCACGTAGCACTGCACAGAAATGCAAGCTACATCAAAAACACATCCCTGACTGTGTTCCTGTTTCTGGCTTTAAAGCATGTGGACACAGTATTTTTCTTCTTAAACCTCATTTTAGGAATTTATGAATGGATTTGGGTGACTTTCCTCTTCAAAAACAAACTTAGATGACTAAGGAATATATAAAATCTCTTTCAAAGGGATAATTTTAGTAATATTAAAAAAAGATTACTCAGAAACTTGCAGAGTTTCTATCAACTCTGTCCATGTTACTGCCTATTCATTATTAATGCTATTGTAAATCACCTGCTGAAGTCTAATGCCAGCCAGTTATAACACATAAAAAAAAAAGGAAAGACTGTGCTGAAGTAAGCTATGGAGCAATTCTGTTGCTTAAAGTTCAGTTGTTTCATCCTGTTAAGGCAAATAGTTGAAGGAGACTCCTGCAGTGCTTTTGGGAGCTTACACTTGTTGCAATGTTGAAGCGGTCACTAGTTTCGTTCAGTAATAACAATTTTCAGATGACATTGATTAGACTAAAACCATGATTTTATTGATTATAAATATTTTTTTAAAACCTAGGGAAAAAAAAAAACGAAAACCAAACTACAGGGAAAACAGCTCCTCACTGTAAGTGTAAGCGTAATTTTGCACAGAGGTCACCAGGACAGTCTTTGAATTTCTCATTGAAGAGGTTTTCAGCCACAGGTCAGTAATATCTACCACATCAATATAGGGCGTAGTAGCAATCAGTGCAGCTCTACAGAAGCTTAGACTGCAACTGGAACATTACTCAAAAGGCACCAGTACACTGTGCTCATACTTCTGTGGTTTGACAGGCTTCCTGCCTCTCCCTGTAACACTCAATAAGGAAAGAGCTGCAATAGCCACAAAGAATAAAAGTAGCATCAACACCCAAAGATGTTGCAAGTTTGGTTTCTATTGAAGAAATTATTTATCAATTGTGTTTTGTTCCACATTTTCAGATATTTAATTATGTTTGGCAGTCTGGTTCAAAGAGACTGAGAAAACTTGGAGGGAAAAAAGAAGCTTATAAAAGGTGGAAGCTAGAACAGGTGGCCTGGGAAGAATACACGGACATTGTCTGGGAAGCTAGGGACCAGGTCAGGAAAGCTAAGGCCTAGTTAGAATTAAATCTGGCAAAGGATGTGAAAGATAACAGGAAAGGCCTATAGAAAAGCTGGAGAGGGACTTTCTACAAGGGCATGTAGTGACAAGATAAGGGAGAATGGCTTTAAACTGAAAGAGGGGAGATTTAGATTAGATATAAGAAGGAGCTTCTTTACTGTGAGGATGGTGAGACACTGGCATAGGTTGCCCAGAGAAGTTGTGTCTGCGCCATCCCTGGCAGTGTTCAAGCCCTGGTTGGTCTGGGCTTGGAGCAATCTGGTCTAGTGGAAGATACCCCTGCCCATGGCAGGGGGTTGGAACTGGATGATCTTTGGGATCCCTTCCAATCCCAACCATTCTGGGATTCTGGGATTCTGGGATTCTATGATTCTGTGATTTTAGTTTCGAAGAAGTTCCTAATTTCTCATAATGATGAAGACAACTGGGGCTGGATTAAACAAAGTAGAGAAGGAGAATGGGAAGCCATACCTGATATAAAAAAGAAGAGGAGGAAAAAGGGTATTTGAACTAGTAAAGAATCGAGGATAGGGGTGAAGAAATGCCGCATGTGAATAGCTTTATCACAGAACCTAAATGAAGCAAAGAAAAGAAATAAGTAAGACCAAGCAGAAAAAAAAAAAATAAATTAAGGAAGTTACAGAAAAAGGTGTTGTTGGAAAAAAAACCCAAACCAAACCCAAGCATTTAAAATGATTCTGCAGTGTTTCAAAGTATTGCCGTAAAGTGCACAAGCTTCAACTTTCTGAGAAACCATCAAAAGACATGCTTGAAGAGGAAGTGAAGCATGTGCCTTTGTGGTTAGCTGACCCAATTAGTGGTGGAAATTGACCTGAGTTAGTAATGAGGAGATGTGCTTTTATAAGTCATTGTAAATGTTTACCCATTTTAATGACGTAGCTGTGACTTCTTTGATGTTTGATTATGCTTTCTATTGAAGATGGCTTGTTGAGGCATTTTTCTTATACACAGTGCTAAGCAAGTCAGTATTTTTGCGTAAGTCCTCACTTCACAACTTATGTTTTCATTTATGAAGTCTTTTTCTTATGGATCAGAGTCATTGTTCATTTTGAGTACATCAATCTTACATAAAGAGCTGAGCCAACTTCAAATACAAATGGTTTCTTACCTTAATTTTACAGGAAAGAGCTGTGAAGGATGGCATCAATTAGTTCCTCCTGAGTCCAGGAGAACAACAGCAGTCCACTCAGAAAGATTCAAAACCTCTTTCTTTGTCTGCCAGTGAGCATAAAGGCAAAGTTCCATGATTAAAACATAAACTATAATGGTAATTTTAACCTAGAATTTTCTTCCAGAATTGCAACAAACCACATTAGACAATACTTCTAGGTAATTGAATGAGATCACTTTTGTACAATATAAAATTCATCTGTTCAACAGGGAGGGATTTTGTTTAGTCCATAATAGGCACGATTTAAATCATAGAGTGATGCTGCCAGTATTCAGCTAGTTTTGGCTAAAGCTTGAAATGTGTGTCTGAAGTGTCTGTCATCATCTCAACCCTTATGCATCCTCTTCCTTTCCCACCTTATCCTTTTCCTCTCTTTTTCGTGCCTTAGAATTTATTAACCCATGCATGTCTTATAACTTACGAATACTTAGAAGTCCCTTAGAAGTTGGAAACTGTCATTTTCACTGTATGACTGTACTGATTTATGAGCAGCTAAGATTGTTTTGAAGTTTCTTGAGATAGTGTTGGCTCTACCTCTTTGTGCTTCTCCCCCTCATTTCCAGGCAACTGGGAAGATATATAACAATAAAGGGATATGCTAGAGATTCCTGTTTTGTCTCCTTCTTTCACGTGTGTCAGGGAATAAGAGAAGATGCTGCCAAACCATCTTCCTCTGTTTTCAAGTTCTGCATATTTTTAGATTTGAACAATAGCATTTGACTTCAGAGCAATTCCCTAGCTGCTGAAAAAATTGCCAGTGTGCCCAAATATTTCCAAAATTCTCACAATATTTACATCCATTGTATGTATTTCTTTAGTCTTCTTACAGCTTCAGAACTGGAAAAGTAGCTCAGTGGTTTTTGTGCCTTGATGCTCCGCATCTCTGCTTTGACATGGGCCTGGAGGTGTCACTGCGATGCCAGGTGAGTAGCACTCCCAGTCACATCTTTGATTCTTAATGCAGCAGCCTCCATCAGGGCTTGCATCAACTTGCCCTTCCTCATAACCTGTGTCAGCCTTGTGAGGGAGACAGAGGCTGTCTACAAAAAGCACATCTAATTGGTGAGAATATTTGCACCTTCTAGCAGTTATATGTTTACACACCTTATAAAGCCAAGTAAAAATCTCTGCTGTGCATTGATAGCCCAGTACTGGCAAAGTTGACCACACCTAGGCTGGCTAATAAAGTCATCCTTTATATACTTTATAAAGGCTACAAAGGATGAATTTACTGTTCATGAGAAAGATGCAAATTGCACTTTACGTTGCTCCAGGTAGATGCCTGTGTAATTAATAGTGTAGAATTTGAGGGTTGGTCCATGTCAGCAGTGTAGCACACAGCATAAATTCTTTTTAGATGCCAAAACTTTTCTGCATCCCTACTTGGGAGCTGCAACTTATTCCAACTGAAAGGGCATTGTGTTGCAGGGTTCAAAGCTGCATTTCTTATTTTTTGCCATGTTCATGCCCTGCCCCTTTGTCTTTTCTGCCACAAGAAAATACAGTTGTCACAACAAAATTGAAACCTACTTCATAGACCTGCATCCCTGTGATTATTCACTCAATTCCTACTCAGATCTTGGATAACACTGCCACTAGGTCAAAGTGAGGGCAACATGTAGGCAGGACACAGTAAGGGGTAAAGGTCATAATGCAGCCACTGTCACCTGTATTTTTTGGTGCCCTGCAGTCATCACCCTTAATATTGATTGTCAGTTTCTTCAGGATCATCATTATCATTGTCATCATCATACAATGGTTTGGAACATCATCTGATGCCAACCCCCTTGTCACAGGCAGAGACATCTTCCACTAGACCAGGTTGCTCAAAGCCTTGCCCAACAGGTTTATTTCTTTTCTTTCCTAATGCTCATAAAATTAAGTTTGATTTATAGACTATGTTGTCCTATAAATTTGAGAGATCCAGATGGTCTGTGACAACCCCCAGCTACCTCAGCAAAAATAAATGAATGGGCCAGAGAACAGGTTGTCTGAGGTTTCTCTCCGTCTGGCTAAACTGAACTTCAAAGGGTGTCCTCAAAAAGGCATCCTTAGCTTCACTTCTGACAGGGAAAAGTCCCTAGCCTGGCTAAACCCTGTTCCACAGCAGGCGTTTCCTAATAGTGAGTGTGCAGGGAGAGGAGATGGTCCTGAGACAGTGCTTGTGCCTCTGCTGTCAGCCACTTTCATTCATGAGAACATGCATAGGCTCCCTATCCCAAAAGGGATGAACACCACCAGATAACCTTTCAAATAAAGGCTTTTAGCTGAAATTCTTCCATATATAACAGAATGAAAAATAAAGAGCTGTAGGCATGTAGTGAATTTTTAAGATGTTTCTGGTTTTCTTTCTGAAGTTCACGGATGCATGCCAAAAGGATTTTTAGCGCCTGATACTCCATAGTATCTTAAGCTACTGCCATACCCTTACCACTATGAGCACCAATTACACTCTGTGTTGCACCAGTAGAGACAGTAACGAAGAAATGCAGTAAGAAACACAAAATAACACCTGCTGTGTGTTTCTTCCAGACTGATAATGAACCAGGAGTCAGGAGATGCTGCAGCCTTTTTAAAATGGAGCAGGAATGGAGTCATTTGGTATAATATGAAATATGTCAGGAAGTGATAAAACTCCTGATATACTTCTCATCCCCTGCCAAGAATTTCGTACATCTTAAACAAACACACACAGAGCGTGAAAAAGATTTATTCATTTGTACTCCTTCAAGAGGAGGAATTTAGGAAAAAATCATTATCGATTCAGTTCTGAGCAATACACCAGATACTTTTGCTCTGAATGTGAATTAAACTAATTCCCAAGTAAGCTGATTTCTTCCTCATGAAAATCTAAAAACCAAACCAAACCAACCAAAACAAACCAAAACAAAAGGCAAAAATAATGAATCCCTTTCCCAAAGAGATGGAAGAAACCTCATTCTGCTTCCACAGCCAGCAAGTAAACTAGTCTGGTATTTTAATAGATTTGAATGAGACACTGTGTATAAAGCTGCTTCTGTAATATAAAATCTTTAATCTGGCATGCACATACATCAGAAATAACAAGTCTAAATCTGTAACAGAGGCACTCAAGATACTATTATCTTGACTGACCTTGACTTTCTCAGTTAGATGCTGAAACAGCTATCTGAAATGAGTCACTAGACTGACTTGAATTGCTGCTTGAGATCAGCAAGATAAATGAAAGTTGGAGAACTTTGAATCATCTTAGTGAAGGAACAGTCTGGAAATTAAATAGTAAAATATTATTATTTTTTTAAATGGGGGTTGTTTGGTTTAGGTTTTTTTAACTTTTTTACTTCATTGATTGAAACACTTATAGAAGTAATCACGAAATCCTGTACGTTAACCATGTGAGCCATGGGACTATATTGTGTAAGTGATAGCATAACCTCATCTGAAATAACATCTGCTTTTAATTGCATCCCTGTACAGACCTATGAATTTTAAGTTTTCTTCTTTTAAAATTTATTTCTATACTTTTAAAAGAAATTCATATTAACACAGAGCTAACACATTACAAAATTACTTAATTATAAATTTTAATATGCATTTTTGTATGTATAGGACAAGCTCATGAGCCATTCACTTGTTGTTCTTGCTGAGTCTATCATTTTGAAGACATTCAGCACAAAAAGCTTTTTGGTTTTAATCTTTGAACGACCAGTATCCTGCTAATCAAAATCAGAGCCTAATCCTTGTAAAACATCTTATTCACTAACCTCAAATTTTTTTCTATGTTTTTATATTGTTTTCATCTCTCACACTTTTAATTGGGATTTATGTGATACACCATTACTTGAAATTTGACTTCAGTTCCAGTTCATTGCCCGCAGTGCACTACTGTGAAGGTTTGTTGTGTATTCAGCTAAAAACATCTAAAGTTTAGAAAAGAAGATAATATGAATGTCATGCAAGAAGGTTTAAAGTTAAATTGCTCATATTCACTCGCAAAAGGAAATGTCAGGTGTGAGTAGTACTCAAGCCTCTCAGAATTTTGCGTGTATGATGTCCCTTGTTTTAAAATCAGATAAAAAGGATGGCTTTGGACCTTTCCTAGTGATTCAGAGAAAACTCCAGGAACAAATTCACCAACAAAGTTTTCCAAGTTAAGTTTAAGTTTTCACTTAAAACTGATTCTAAAGGTTTATATATTTCATTTTGTAGTTTTGTGCCCATCTTTGTTTCAATTGCTAGAAAAGCCCTTTTGGAAAGGATTCGAGCATCTCCATGTACCCTCCATTAAAATGTGCAGTATTTCTACACAGCTTGAGATCAGGCTGAGTTCAAAGTGCTTATAAGATGCAAGAATGATGCTGGCATCTGCTCCAAGTCTGCTGCATTCCCAAGAGCCCTCAGCCAGGCACAGGACAAACTCAGTTACATACTGCCGTGGCCAAATTCCCCTGCATTGAGCAGAGTAGTTCTATGTAAGTCCTTACAGGCTGAGGGAGGCAGAAATGTCATTTTCCCAAGAACAAAATTATTCCAGCATCTTTCAAAGACACAGTTCCAGCCAAACAGTTGATTTGAACATCGCAAAGTAGAATGTCTCTAATTAGATATATTTTCAACAAAAGCTTAAAATACAGCAACAGAAACTCCACCAATAACACAGGTTTAGTATACAGTTGACATATTGAACTGTATATTTAAATAGAACCTAAAAAAGATTTACAGGAAAAAAACCAGATCAGATTATTTTAAGCAATTTTTTTGTTGTTGTTGTTTAAAGGAAAAACTCTGCCCCAGTTATTCAATTTCCTGTGACACTGTTTCAAACTTACTTAGGTGTTTCCAACTTACTTAGGTGTTTCCATGCTAAACATTTAAAATAACTTAAGATGATGACTAGACTCCCTTTGATTGCACAGGGGAGAGAGATACTCTGAAAGTACAGGGGCAGGCAGGCAGGCAGGCAGTCACGCAGCCTTCTGGCATTTGGAAGAAAAGAGTCACCTCAAGAAGTGGAAGGTCAGAGTGTACAGTCCCTTCAGGACTTGCAGGGCTTGCGTTTCTGCTCCCTTGAACTCTCAAAACCCAAGAGCAAAACCCCATTGAAAATTAGCAGAGAATTCCATGGGGTGCTTCACTTTTCATTTTGCAACACCCCATCTCATTACTTTTCTTTCGTATCTTAGGTATATTTAGTATTTCACCTAATCTCTTCTGGCTTTATCTGAAGATTTAAGGTTTTTCTTCTGAGAACACTGGGGCATCATTCAGCAAAAAGAAGCTCCTGCTGCCCTGCTATGCCCACTACTTCCCTAGAGCCTACACATGTAGGGTCTGGTCACAGAAGCCCCCACTGAAAAAAGATGGTGAAGAACTGGGTTTATGCTATGTTCAGCTTCTTTCCCTTTTTAAGTTGACCTTTGAACACATTTTTCTATCCTCTGAGCTAAAAACTCATGGGTTTAGTCTCTCCCTCCCCCAGATTTGTCCAGGGCACAGATTTAAAGTTTTCCTGTTGGACAGCATGTGCTTGAAGTTCTCTGATTATTCACCCTTGGAGCTCTTCCATCCTCTTTCACAATCCTGGTTCTGCAGTGTATGAACTGCACAGGAAAATACATCCACAGCCCACATGGTGGGAGCACTCAGTGCTTAGAAGTCTATAAGAGCTCTCATTCGGTCTGCCTCCAGTTCCAGAAGGCTATAAACACTTGCAAGAGCATCATAACATGCACCCCACATTCTATTAACATCCTCTGCCCACAGATTTGTGTCTACTGAATGTCCAAGGTCAGAACGTCTCTGACCCCTGCCAGCTGCCCATCCCAAGCCTGGAAGTCCCACTGAAAGGCAAATGATGGGACTCAACCTCATCCCTTTGTGTAGCTCTTGTGTTTTACTCTTTTTTAGCAGAGCTTGAGTACAAAAAAATTACTTTCTGCCATCCCACACTTCTATGTCATAAGTATGTCTCTTCTTCAGAAGAGATGTCTGGGATAGAGAGCTGGGACTCTTTGAAGCGCTTTACAGGACAAGGTAGCAAACACTATAGCCATGCTTTTAACTGCATGTTCATATGCCACATCATGTGTAGAAAATATCACACAAGCATAGGCATAAAATACGTGGGAATAGCTCGTGGTGCTCAGGCTGTTAAGAAGTAGCCACAAAAGCTATGCAGGTAACAAGATGGAGACATCTGTCTGGAAAGGACAGCATCAGCCTTAGAATGTTTGATGTCTACAAGCCACTGTATCGATTTTCTTAGGCAAACAGATAGACCCAGTACCCCTTCTCTAATGTCTCCTTCCCAGGTGTCAGCCCTATAAAAACAGAAGATAGGAAGTCAGGTCAACACTGCTGTCTGCATCTGTCGGTTCCTGCAATAGATACCTTCCCTGTAACTTGCAGGATGCCAAATCCTACTTGGGTTAAGGCAGGCTGTTTGTTCTGCCTTTTCTTTTTTTCTGCAGCCAGCTCCTGGTGACTGGCAACAGTTTTGGTGCTTCAGGCATTCTGTTTTTCTGCTTTTTGTTTAACAAAATACTACTAGATGACCACCTGTGCTTTTGTTCCTGCTATTACACAACACGACATTGCATGGCAGTCTCATTTCATAGGCTTGCAAAAGATGCTTTCCTGTTCCAATGCAATTCTGTAAGCCCATGGGTCAAAACAGTGACCAGTAGTAGTGACCAGCCTAATGCTCTGCTTTCCTGCAAATTGTTCAAATACATCAACCATCAAAATTCAGCTAATTGTTAATAAGCTATATATGCAGCATATAATTTAAATCTGTATTGCACAACCACAATTAATCTATAGCTCAAGTATAAATCTAATAAGCTGTCTAATAAAATTCACTGAATTGGATTTGGAGCCATGAGTAAGAACAGTTTCCTATGCAAAATACTTTGCGGTCAGGAAATATGACTTTATTTGCAAAACATGAACAAACAGAAGTGCATCAAAGATATCTGAGTCCATCATCAATCTCTCCTCCTGTCAGAGACAACCCACAGGATGCTGAATTCTGGTTAACCAAATAGGTCAAAAAAGCAACACAAGTGAGATATTGTGCAGGATATTTTTGGACTTTCAAGAGATAAAGTGATCTGAAGTCCCCCCAGACTGGAATGAAAAATGGAACTGGAAACCCCATGAGGTGGCGCAGACACCGCCATCATTCTGTGCTGCATACTGCCGTGGGGATGGCAGCATTTCTTTCTGCACATGGCTTTTGTAATGTTTAATTTTATAAGGTAAAGATATTACAGTAATGGGACCACACAAGCCACAGAAAAAGAAAGAAGTTTGTTAAAACAGAAACTTTTTTGCGCAGCGTGGCGACTGGGAGCATACCATAGCCCTAAGCATTTAAAAGTTCCTGAGCAATCTAGGCTGACTCTTGTGGGAAAGACCACAATTTGTGAAGATTATTTTAAACCTAGCTTCCAACCATGTTTGTCTTCCCCCACCTTCTGTTTCCATTTTGCACTGATTTTGTGAAGACACCTATAGTTCAACTTGCATCTAGCCCTGAGGTCTCAGTACCTGAGAGTGAAGTGAGTCCATGCGGTCCAGCTACTGGCCTCAGCCGTGCTTTGAATCCATGCTGCAGAGACACCTCAGTACATGGTAAGGAGCCCCCATCCCTAATTTTCTGTGGAGAATAAACCTCACTTTGAGGGCTCAAGTGATATTCTTCCTTTATTCAGATTCACAATATGAATGCCTAGAAATCCGGAACTTAAGGAAGTAACAGAACATGTGCCTCCTTTGTGTCTAGAGACATTCTAAAAAGGTTAGCTAATTAAGAGTTCAGGCAGTCAGCCAAATTGTGGTTATGACACTACATGTAGTACTTCACACTTTCCCCTTTACAGTGAATAATTTGATGTAGACTGAGAACCTGAACATAAAGTTTTAGTTGCTTGTGAGATTTAACTCATATCAGCAGTATCATGGAGTTGTTCTGTGCATTTTAATAACACAGCTGCAAGATTATGCTATGACAATAATTTAAACATAGCTTCTTTCTGCTGAATGTTTATGGTTACAAGAAAACAAAGAGTAAATCTGAGCTGGCAGAAGGTGAGCAATGTGAACTCATGCAAACCTGAAGCTCTGGGCTAACAGGCACAAGACTTGAGGTTTAAAATGGTGCAGTTAACATTAAATCACTCCCATAACATGGTTTCTGTAATACCTGTGGGTCAGCCTGTCCAACATCTATAAATACCATGGGTCTCTTGAATCTTTTGCTCACTAGGGTACTTGCTTCTAATTTAAGAAAGAAGGGCCAACTCATATGGTTTGGTTTTCACTGTGCAGTTGTACAAAAACCCCATTAACATCTTCTACAAGTTTGTTCAGCGTGATGATCTTAGCAAAGGACCTGGGCAGCAGTTGTCACTACTTGGCAGGGACATTTTTACCCCAGCAGATATCAGGGGTTTACCTAATATCATTCTCACTGTGCATGTATTTTCCAGGTGTTCATACCTCAGTACGATAGACTATCTTTACCCTGATTTCCCCCATTTACAATCCACACAATTAATTTAAGCCATTTAACTGTATATTCCTGTTATAATGCCTTCAGCGATGAGAAATCACTGGAGAATACAAATTCAACTGTATATCTATATTTATGGATTGCAGATCTCATCCCAAGTCTATGATGATGAGGAGAACTCTATTGTCTTTCACCAGCTCTGGTTTAGCTCCTAACCAGGAGTCAGGGACATCAAAAAAACATGTCAACTTAGAAACACTCATAAAGATGTCAAATGTTTGACTAATGTTACCTAACGCAAAGTTTGTTTTATCACAAGCAGAACAGGATCTTTATCTTCACTTCACTGTTTCTTTCTTGCGTGACGAGTCTAACTTCTAGCAAAGAATGCGGATCTGTGGTTAGTCTTTTAAAATAAGCTAATGACTGAATTCATGACAAAAGCCCTTTCATTTGGAAAAGATTAAAATGCCCTGTGCACAAACACACAAGTGGTCCAGATATCAAAGCATGCAGGCAGCACGCTGTCTCGCTTTTGTGACTCCTGAACATTATTGCCATATTTGGGGAAGAGCCAAAGGAAAAGAGAAAGCACTGTCTGGGTGATAATCCCTTCATAATGCTGCATCATTTACTGCTTGCATCCTTTAGGAAGTCCAAACAGGAAACTAAGCAGCTGTGTCTCTAAGGAGCAGCAGTAGATGGCAGAAGCTAAGACTTTGTTATGTTATGATAACCAGGAAGCAGCACATTAAGTTGTTTGTTTTAACCTCATTCTCTTACGTGTCCACTGAATAATAGACTGAGAGTCTGTTTCAGACACAGAATCATGGAATTAATATTTAACGTAGATTTTAAACCTTTTCATATTTTTTTTTCCGTTGCCCTACCTTCCCACTTTCCTTTACATTGATGTGCACAGATAGGGCATTATCTGATCTCATGGTGATTCTGCATTTGTTTCTAGTGAAGCTAATCCTCATTTTTCCTAGCAGTCACTGATTAAAATGACTGCTGTAAGAAACAGGTCAAATCATTCACCTATATTCATTCTGCATAGCAGCTTATGGGTTAACAAAACAGAAGCATCTGATAATTGTCCCTTTCTAGAATCAGGGTGGCAGGGGGCAGACATATACTGCTAAACCTAGGGGCCTTACTGCCCCTGAAACAGCTTCTTGTCTCTAAATCTGGCCAGCTGCAGCTACTTGCAAAAAGTATTAGTGAAACAAGGCTAATGGGAGTTTGTCTGCATTTGTTGTACTCTCCTATATTCCAGTAATAGCCTTTCAGGTATCCCGTCAGCAAAAGGTTATGCCCTTATTCAATAGTTACTAATTAACTTTCCTCCATAGCTCTGTCTAGTCCTCTTTTAAACTTTGTATCTTTCTTGCCTCCACAACATCCCATGGAAATGCCTTCCGCATGAATCCTTCAACACCCGCTGTGATTAAAAAGGAACATTCGGCTGTTTCTTTTTTTAACCTGCCACTCAATAATTTAGCTAGGCACTCTTCTCTCTGATTATGTGAGAAAGAATGAACACATCTTTTCCTGGTTACTTTCTCTATTACCGTTAATGACTCAGAGGATCCTCCCAGCATTTCCAAGCTGAAGAGCCTCCTAGTGAAGCCACCCCACTCCATCTGTGACACCCTCCTCTGGGCTGTATTTTGGTGATGGTGAGAGAATAAGAACTAGATATTCTTTCCTAGATGTTGATGTGCTTGCTTTGATGCAACCACCTAATGTTATTTAATGTACCCAACTCTACATAGAATCTGGACCTTTTTAGTGCCTTTCTGAACAATAACAAATAGACCATTTGACAGGTTGCTGCTAATCACTGAGCTGATGATTTCAGAGAACAAGTCACAGTAATACCAATGTGCCTTTTCTGAACACAGACAGTTAATGACGAGCCAGCCATTGGTAGAGCTAGTGTGGTTTTTCCACAGGCACAGAAAGACTTTGTATTTTTCCGTATCAAATTTAAATCTCTTGTTTTATCAGACAAAATGTGTGAAAATTCAGTCAGACTCTTCCATAGTTCTTAGAGCATGTTTTAATGTGTTTAACTAGCCAAAATAATTCTGTAGCACACCCAGAGTCTGTCACCTCTCCCTTTTGAGAATAACAAGGCAAAAGTCCCTGATCCCAGCACAGATGTTGGTAGGATTCCCCTGAGAACTCTCCCGGCAGGTGAGCCTCAACAGTGACCTGAACCAGCATGAGTCAGACTGTGTGATATGCTGTCATTTTTTACTTAACACAACTCAAATGAAATTGTAGACTAAAGAACTCCTATCAACAGCGAGGAGAGAAGAGGATGTTGGTCTCTACTCTGCCTTGTAGGAGTCTGGTGCTTTCATTCAAGAAGAAGAAAAGTGGTTCCAGGCTAGAACTGATATAGGACTTTGCAGCTTGTTTCAGGTTTAGATGGAAATCAAACCCTTGTTACTCTACAGATGATGGAGGAAATCCATGCTAGACAGGAGAGAAAAGGGGGTAATATATAATATCAAATGCATCACAGAAATCGTATTCCCACGGCATTTCTTGAGCTCAGTGTTTGACGTGATAATTAAGCCATTCCGGTGTCAATTGCATCCATCCTGCAGCTGACTCATATATAAATGCCAGGTCTAATGTTGCAAGAAGCACAAGTATTTCTCACTGTGACACACTGAAGCTGGTCGTGCCAGCAGTGTTCCAGCTATTACAATCTATGAATGAATTCTCAGACTGAAGAGGCCAAGTGAGTTGCTAAAACATTGCTCTTTCTTATTGCCTTATCACTACAGACTGAGGGAAAAATCCCAAAAGATCTGTGGCAAGCCACATGTTCCAATAATTCCTTGAGCATGAACTGGAGGAGCAACTACTAGAGAATTATCTGAATAATTTCAAAATGCCTGTGGACATGCACTCCAATATCCAAAGAATTTATGAGGAAAAAACCCCACCCTGTCAATGAAGTTCTCAAAAAAACGGATATTTCTTTACTTAGCACATTGGGTTGAAGATTAAATTTTTATGAGTTTTTCACCAGAAAGCCTAAAGAACATTCTAGCTCCTGAAGAAAAGCCAAAATTTCTGGAGTGAGAGAGTTTCAGCTTCATGCTTCACTTCCTTTAGGACAAAGAATTCAGCCTGTAAAGGTTCTTCCTGGAAATTAATTTGGCCAAAATGAATTAATTGTTTTAAGGAAGTTTTAGTTTTAATAAATTAGCATTTTCCCATGACTGAAGTTTTAATCAAGAAAACTCAGTTCTTCTCCAATGACACAGGCTTCTCCCACGGTGAAGGAAAACTTGCCATCTTATTTTATAAAGATGCCTAATTAAGTAATTTCTGACTCTCCTTAATTTTTAAAGCACTTGCAGTCAGAACAGCTTTAATTTGAGCCCAACCATACCAAAATTTAATCATTGCACTACATAGGTAGCTAAAAATGATCCCAACTGCTCAAGCACTGATGCCGTCTTCTTCTGCCCTTGCAGAGCCTGCTAACACCAGAAAGTTCTCTCTGTGTTTTTACCATTTATGCCATTGACACATGAAAGAGAAAACATGTATTGAGGGCTGACTTGCTCCTTCCAGTATGAATTATCCAGACCTTAAATGAGCCACAACAAAAGCAAAGCTCTGGTTTACACTACACAAGCCCATGTTATGGCAGATAGAGCCTATCTGGAGCTGTGATCACCTGTCCTTAAGGAATAAATCTTTCATTCTTTTGTGTAACTATAATCTTCCTGTAATAGGCACTTAACAGTCAAGTATTTTAAGGGCTGGTAAGGAAAGTGGGAAGCTGCCAACCCCACATTTATGGGAGCGTAAGTCAAGTGAAGGCTTGCTTTTCTTCACATATCCCATTCACCCATTCATACTCATAATCTGACACCAGGGAAATTTGCATTGTGTATATGTACGCAGAATAACAGACTGAAGTTAGTGGGAGCTTTGCCCTTATTTTGAGTGAGAATAGGACTGTACCCTGTTGTATGCCTCCAGTACCATAAATCCCTAAAAACTGTATGCCTCATTCAGGTTCAGTGTGGCATCTGCTCACATGTCATACCAATGACTGGGAACAAGATTTGCTTTCCAGTATGGCCATGCTAATTATTGAGATAAGCCTTTAGACCCTTTTTACTCAAGAACTGCTTCAGCAAGCTGTTCTCCAGCAAGAGTCCTGTTTGTTCTGAGCCTTTTGTGCAAGACTTCAGGGCAAATGGATTTACTGGAAAAAACATCTGCCCTTCAGGATGACCAAATGCTCTTTAGGATGATTTCCCCAAAAAACATTGTGTGCTTTTTTCCTTCACTTTTGAAAGCCAGGCTCATTGCAGAACTCTGCACATTAAAGTGCTATGTATCCCAATGAAGCGTGCACCTCTTTCACGTGGCTTCTTTTACTTACAGACCTGATTTACTTCTGACTAAAGTTATTGGAAAGGCTTTCATCACTTGCTGGGCAATGTCAATGGAAAACAGGAGAATGGCTGGAGTTTTAAATAGGTTTGAAGAGACACATAAATATGCATATCTTTATAAAGGCAAATCGGTTTCTCTTTTGCTTCACATTCTGTAAAGTATAGACAGCAGCCCTGATCCTGCTTGGGGTACTAATGCAGCAGAAATAATGAGTAACTAACTGCGAGACTGCTCGACTGCAAATACTAGTGTATACAGATTTTGTGCAAACTGCAGCCCGCAGTAACAATGCACAATTGCTCCTATCAATCTCAAGCTCAGCGGGAAACGTGTACAGTTTCTGCTAAAGATGTTTCCACTGTTTTTTGAGAAGCCACAATTCTTAGTCTTTATTCATTGCATGTCTTTCCTGACCTGGCTCTTATAAAGCCCTTTCACTTCTGGGTTCAGGCTATCCACGGAGCTCATATGTGCACTGAGTCCTTAATCTGAAGAGAAGTGGTATTGAAGCTAGGATAGTACTAAGAAAAAAAAAACAAACTAGGGGGCTAACTGAACACCTATAGTTAACCCTACTCTGATCATGGTGCTTCCAATCTGTCTTCCTTTCCTCCAGGCACTGCCTCTTTGCAGAATCACTACTCTGGCATAAGTTTCCAAAATTTCAGAATCACAGAATATCTCAATTTGGAAGGGACCCATAAGGATTAGTGGGCCCAACTCCCTCCTCCTCCTACTATTCAGTTTTAGGCAGGACTACCTAAAACGAAATCATGTGACTAAAAGCATATGACACTAAATCCTGTTTTGGTTTTGGACACGCCTGGTTTTGTTCTGCTTGGCTACACCTAGCACAGTTTGAATGGTACCATCTGACAAGTATTTAACTAGGTACTGCTACCAAAGCTGTCAGAGTGGCATGGCTATGTCTCATCTCATTCAAAAGTAATGCAGCTGCTAAGAAGAAACAGCCCAAGAGGCTTCTGAGCTGTGCTGGGACAGGGTACGGCGTACTTGAATGACAGGCACATTTTGGTTAACAGCAATCAGCAAGCCAGAGTTGAATTGAAAGGGCAGCTGTGTGCACTTTGGAATACAGGCAAGCTGTCAGAAATTAAGAATGAGCTTCTCATCTCAGTGTGTTTCAGGTTTCTGCCAATTAGTCTTAGGCCAAATTCCCACTGAAAAGTTATTCTTCAGCCAAGTTATTACTGAACAGTCTTTCTGCATGATATCTTCTGTCGCAGTTTTTTGGTTTTTTTTTAAGAGAAAGCCTGATAAAAACTCTGGGCTCTTCTCCAGCACACACCACTGCCATCTGCATCACTGGATCAAAAGCTGCTCTGTGCTCTCACACCTTGTTCTTTCCACTGCTGCTGGTGTTGACGGCATCACAACACACTCAGCTACTAATCACTGCAAATTTCAGCCAACCTTTGACTAATCCTTACAGGCATTTCAGCCCTGTACAACCCAACCCAGCTGGATGCCAAGCCATGTACTTGCAGCTAGTAAGCTTATGGTATATTCAGGGAAGATGCACAGGGAAAGTGTATATGGATGGGATGAGGTTTTGCTCTCCCTGAAGGCTCCATCTCCTGTTTTCCTGTTACAGTGCTTCTTCAGAACATCTTCTTTCAGCCCCATAGTCTGATGTGCCAGTTGTAGACACAGCGCTTCTCTTCACGTGCAGGCAGCAGCTCATGCCAACCTATGTCACTTGACCCTTTACAGAAGGGTGGGGGTAAGGGAATGGAATGTTCCTCCTTATCTCATTGTAATTGTATTCATCCTTAAAATATAACTTGAGTTTCTTCTATCTGATTTTCAACTTTGCCATGTTAAAGACCCATAAATCAACTAAACATGACAAAAAGGGGAAAAAAAATGAGAGAAAAAGAAAAAAAGAAATTAAAGGGGTTTGCTTTACAATTAGTTTTATTATAAAAAGTTCCTGCAATGATCTAATTAAGCAAAGATATTTCTTATGGTGCTATAACCACTAGAAAGCTGCACACCGACTGTGACTTCATAGTTCTGAACTATGAATTCCAGATCTGTGGTTTGGGGTTTTTTTTAAACATTTTTAATTGCTTTTTCTTTTCAGTTTCTTCCAAGTAATATTGGGGGATTTTCACTTACCTGTAAGCACAAAGGTGCATATTTGAAACTGGTTACAAAATTACTACAGGGGAATCAGAACCAAAATTCAATAGAAAAGCCTTGAGCAACCTTTACAGGCTGTACGATCAATACAAGTGTCAATGTCAATAATCTAACCTGTTTGTTGACCAGCTGCTGATGACCAAATTCCTGCAGCCAAAATAGCCATTGTGTAAATCACCCAAAAAACAAACAGTGAAGGAAAGAAATGTCCTGCTTCCCTGGTAAAGACAAATAACATAAGGTTTAAGCTTACACAGAAAGAAAGAATAAAAAAAAACTGCAAAAGAAAATGTTAAATAAAGGCTCTTAGGTTAATTTGGAAATGCAAAATCACAAAGTTAATTACATAGTTATATCTTGCCCCTCTACTCTGCTCTCGTGAGACCTCACCTGGAGTACTGTGTGCAGTTCTGGTGTCCTCAGCATAAAAAGGACATGGAACTGTTGGAACAAGTCCAGAGGAGGGCC
>WYDI02031634.1:0-12878 GCA_009867235.2 Psittacus erithacus
CCTGTCACTACAGTCCCTAATGAAGAGTCCCTCCCCAGCATCCTTATAGGCCCCCTTCAGATACTGGAAGGCTGTTACGAGGTCTCTCCACAAATGGATGCATTCAGTTTGCCAACCTTCTCTTTTTATCTGTGCTGTTTGAGATTTGTGGTAGACTTTCCTTATATTTTAAATAACAGGGTTATTTCATGTCATTCACATCAGGTTTTCACATCCTTTTATTACTGGATGTGAGTGTTCTCCACCAAAACTGGGAGGATGAAGACAAATGTGGAGGTTTACTACCTGAAGAGCTTTAAATGATCATAACTGTTACCAATACAGTTATAAAACCTATATTGTAGTAGAAAACTACTTCTCAAAATGAGCCAGTGAGCATCTGTATGCCATTTGAGATCTCGAAATATCAGCCTTGTGGCATATTTTTGTAGGTGTGATAATCTGAGGAGTCAGTCAAGAAAACACTTACAGGAAGTGGTAGTATCTTTTATTGGAAGTGATATACTCAGAAAACGTAGACAAGCTTTCTTTAAATCTGAAATAGAAGCAGCAGACTTCACAGCTAAGCGCAAGTTGAGAGAAATTGCTTAGAGTTTATAACAGAGCTTGTATGGCTGTATATGGTTTTTGCAGGATAAATGGCATGGAATGACAGTGACCAGAACTCTTTTGTGTGTGTTTGTCAGGACTTTTAATGTTCACACCAGAATGGCCACTTTGGCTATGAAGTAGTTCTTTTGCTCCCAGATTCCAGAGCTTTCATTGACTGGAAGGCCAGAATACTGAAATAGAGCCAGGTGCGGGTTTTAGCTACCTTTGGGGACATGCATAATAAAAATCACAAGCATGTAACAAAAATGAAATGTCATGCCTTTTCACATTTATCTTTGCATCAGCTTCAGCATGAAAGAAATTGAAAAGGAAAAGGAAAAAGAAAAGTTAAAAAGAAACCCCATTGTGGAACAGCAGACAGATCCAACCAGAACTGTTTCTGAAAGAGCCTTAGATAAGGAACCCCTTCAGAAACCCTCAGATGCAAAACAGATTGTCAAGAGCTATTTTACCTGCCCATTGCTAGAATCCCAAACGTAAATGAGTTTTACTGTAGCTTCTGTATACACTGAGCCTATGACAGGGAACAACAAGCTTTTGTTTTCCTTAAAACATCTCCAAATGTGTGTTGTTTTCCCATGGGTGTGTGGTGGGTTAGTTTATGCCCAAAGGCATAGGGATAGACAGCAGCTTATGTCAGCCAGTAACACTAAAAATACAACTCATTCTTTCTGTGTAAACTCTGTGGTGCAGGTTTAAGACATATCTGGAAATAACTCATATTTATGATAATGTCTATTAGCAATTTCAAGCCTTCACTTGTGAGCATAACTTTGTTCAATTATGCAAACTGACACACACCAAAATCCATTTATTTTCTTCAACAATAGCTCTGGGTTCTCTGCACTTAGGAAAAGAATCAGGAGCCAACACAACCAAAACATCCTGAGCTGCTTGCTGTCAGGGCATGAACACTCAATGACTTCAGCATTTCAGTTTAACTAAGGAAATGCCCCATCTCTGGCAGTGTTCCAGGCCAGGCTGGACAGGGCTTGGAGCAACCTGTTCTAGTGGAAGGTGTCCCTGCTCATGGCAAGGGGGTTTGAACTAGATGAGCTTTACTGTCCTTTCTAACCTAAACCATTCTGTGATTGTATGTTTCTATGAAGGAAAGGCGAATTTATGTTCTTGGTTTTAAGGATAGAGGTCTGCAAATTGTAACTTTTATGCATACACTATCACATATCTTAAGAGTCTAAGAAACCTGCTACGATTTGGTCTCCAGCAGACTGGGATAAATCCAGTCTATATGGAAAAGGCATCTACATCTTGCTTTTAGTACATTGTGTGTGAAAGCGGAAGTGGAAGGAGACAGATGGCCCTGAATATAAGCAGAGGAATTCAACCTACCATATGGAATCCCTTCCCACCTTAACACACAGGAGGCCTGGGTGTCTCCAGTGCATTTTCCTGAATGAGTGTCTTTAGTCTTCCACTGAAACTAATAGGAAGCCTTTGAGTGTCAGTCTTTCTAGCCATCTTCTGAGGATGGATGTGTGATGACAATACTCATCCCTTCTGAAATAATTTAGGAATTGGAGCCTTTCCTCCAAGAAGTGGGAAATCTTGATTCTAGACTCCATTCAGTTTGGGTGAGATTAGCTACTTTTAGCCCTTTCGAGGATTTAAGCTGGCTCTTCATCTCAGTGTATGCTCCAAAGAGTATTTCTTGCTATCCAATATAGGTTTCTCTCTCTGATAATGCCCTTTTTAATGCTAAAAAATCAGGGAAACAGCAGGTTAAGTAGCAAGACACTTGATGAGCCCAGAAACCTACATGACAGGGTAGGCCCTAGAAGTGACCAATTTGCTGACCATCGCTTACATTCATTTTGCTGTCCCTCTTGTTAACACTTTATGAACAAAAGACAATTGATCATATATAGAACCAAAAGATCATACATTTTCAAAAGCTTTTTTTCTACTTCTAGACTTTTCAAGTTTTTCTGTTGTGGGTTTTATTGTTTTGGGGTTTGTTTCTTCTTTCAAATTAAAAGCATCACAGAAAAAATGGTCCAGGAGAGAAAAAAAGCCTCTTTGCAATCAAAATTTAAAAGGGTATGGGGAAAACACAGCTCATAAGAATGTGCATAGAGGTAGCCAAAAGGTAAAAATGAAGGCAAAACTGAAGCCAGAGTTGTCCAGTAAAGCGTGGTGGAACCACTGTAACGTTTGCAGAAGTGCCTCAAGGGCTGTTGAGCGTGAGCTTCACTCCAGTCGTTTGGCTGACACACATGTGGACTGGAGGAAAGGCAGCTGGGTCTGCATGGGGCTTGCAAAGTAGGATCTTTCCTTCAGAAAGAAGTGTAAGAAAGCAAATTGTATAAACTATTGAGCAGTGTACAGAAGGTCAAGGCTGGCAAAGAGGTCAGGCAGGCAATCATCAAAATTAGAGATAAAAGAGACCACTGAGTTACTTAGGGTTACTTAGTCTGTTCACCAGCATGCTGAAAAGTGTTCAGTGCACTATAACATGAGTACATGAGTTTCAGGGGTTTTGCTAGCCCCCTGAAACTCTGGGGGCTAACAGCCCAGTCTAATTGATTGGGAATTCAGAATTAGACTTGTTATAGAAGGGAATTCAATGCTATAGTGAATAACTACCTCAGAGATGGACAAATAACCAACAAGGGTTGTATGTCACTCAAAACATTAAGGATTATCTGTTCTCATTAGCATTTTATCACAGTCAAAGCCATTACATTTAGAAAAGGAAAGCGGGGAATATTTCATGGCTAGTATGTGAAACTACCTGTTCCATGTTAGTCTGGGAGCAAACACCTTAGAGAAAAATAATCTCTTATGAGCTGGAATAAGCATAGCACACACTTTCAGCAGTCAGGAAAGAATAAGGACTATTAGGCATCTTGCTTTCTTGCTTCACTTTGATTACTATCATATTATGATTAGTATCATAAAAAGGTTTCCTCCTATCCCATAGGGTGTAATGAACTGCTTTACAGGAGCCCTGCATGGCTGGGATTAGCCAGTAACAGGGAAATGATGGTAAATCAGGTGGACCAGTAGTTCGTTGCTCTGGCAAAGCCTGTAGCATGTTTTCACATGGGTTCAGGTGCTGTAATTCAGTACTGAATTATTTTCTAATACTTCCCTCATCTTTCTGAAACAGCTTTTTCTTGAAGATAACCAATTCCTTTATCCCTCAGAAAAACAAGCTGGGGCAATGAGAGACAGAGACACTGCTAAGTGAATGAGGCCATGGGTATACTTTACTCTGTATTTAGCTCTACTCTTTATAGCCCACACAGCTGTGAATCATTCTCCAAACTACTGAAATATTTATTTTCTTACAAATAATTCTCATGTGCCTTTTATGTGTTTTGAATTATCATCATCTCCCCTCTAGCCAGGGAATCTCTTATTTGGGACCTTTCTTTGCATAGTGACTTGAACAATCTCACATTTTTCACTAAGCGGGGAACTGAACAAAAGTCAAGATAAAGATTTTTCTCTTCAAGGGCAGAAGTCAGTAAAGCAATGATTAAGGCATTTAAATTGCAGCTTTAAAGATCTTAATCAAAGCTGTGGAGAAAAAGCCAGTAACATCAATGATGGCTCTGAAACTTTCTCAAGTCTTGCTACTGCACTTCCAACTTGGTTTGTTTTTGCTGAAAGACATGCTCTGGGGCAGGGGTCTGGAACTGGATGAGCTTTAAGGTCCCTTCCAACCCAAACCACTCTGTGATTATAGGATTCTATTATTTTGGAGGAAAAAAATGGTTTCCCTTTTGGGACTGGAAATGCCATACAATAACCTGAACCTCTGTCTCCACCGATTTCCTTTTCTCTTGTTGGTCACTGTTGCACTTTTTATTTGATAATGTTGCTCTAAGCCTGAAACAAATCTAAAGCAAATCACAGTTTTTGGTCCAAAACAATTTTGCTTCTGGCATAATACTATGTTATTGCTGCATTACCTTCTTGGTCAGTACCACTGACTGGCAGTCTTTGACTGGAAAGAACAGCATCACCTGCAGAAGCATAGCTGTATTTTGGCTCTTTGCCTCAGCAAGAATTCAGGAGGTTTTCCAGGAAAACAAAGCTGAAGTGCAGGGTTAAAAGGGGAAAATTTGAATTAGAGCAACTAGGGGTACACATCTACACAGCTTTTTCAGTAAGCTTGAGGTCTTCACTTGGACCTCCCTGGAAATGTAGAACTTGTCCTGCACTCAGATGTCAGCAAGGGGACACTCTCAGTCTCCCTCAGTCTATAGAACATTGTGAAGAGGTCTCCTCTAAAATAATAACAGCTTCTCAAGCACTACTTCCCTACTCTGACAGCTTGCATTGCAGGAACACCTAATGGACAAACACAGGATCAAGGTCCTGCTGTTTTGCTAGCTCCACACATAAGGAGATGCAGCCCATGTCCTGAAATGCCTGCAGAATAAGTAGACAAAAACCATCAAAATAACTGGAAGACACAGAATAAGCCTGACTTTTTAATGAACAGGGTATGTACAAGATTCAGATGCATTCCTGCATGAGGTGGATGCCAAAAGAGTATACAGCGCACAAGCATCAGAACAGACAGGTCTGAAGAGTTCTTCCCCAGGTTACACAGCAGATTTCTCTCAGACTCAATGAGAAGGAATGACACCTACCATCAACCTGGGTGAAGAGAGAATTCTACCATCCTGGTGCAGCCGTCCTGCCTCCTTTTCTGCAGGAGCCCCACACTTCTTACTGTTTTCAAGTTCAGACCCTCAGGGCTGGCTCACAGGAAGAAACTGCTATGGAAAATAACCTTTCTCCTTAATCAGATCCCTTTAGAAGTCCATCTAAGAAGACTTTTAGCACTTGGTTGCCTTGATCTTTTTTCTCACTTGAAGAAAGAAAATGATCTTCTGAACCATGACTCTTAGATGTTGAAGAGAGGCTGTTGGCTTTGTTTGAAAACATGCACTGGGAAAAAAAGGTCTTCCCAAAATTAAGCAAGATTGGCTAGAATGTAAGAAATAACAGTCACTGGAAAATGACTTCCATACAATTTTAGGGATGCAAGCATCCAACCCTAATGGGGATAAATTGTGGGATCAGAAGGAAATTGTCCCAGTAAGTGTAGGCTAAACAAGTAAGTTCATTACCTTTATGCAGTGCAGAAATCCAAAGCCAACAGTAATTTTAGGAACAAAAATAGGAACAGATAGAATCTCTTTATTCAGGCAACATTCCTCTCACCCCAGATTTCCTCTTCAGGGAGCTTATGGATAGATGGGCTGGATTCTCACTGCAAGTATAGCTTTGATACCACTCTGTCAGGCTCCAGGGGTCTGCAGTCCTGTGTTTTCATTGGGCTACACTTATTTAAGCAGACCACATTTCTTCCCAAGAGAAGCATAAAATATCATTGCTTCAGAGTTCTCCTTCTCCGCAGCTTTTATCTCCAGCTTCCTATGTGTTTAGTCTCTGCTTCCATTGCTACTACACAGTACCTTTGTCTATGAGGTTGCTGGGGAAGTGTTAAGTCTGCACATACGATGGGGCTTTAGCTGCTACAGGACAAACCAAAATATCACTGCCAAAAATGTCACTGTGAGGTTGCTTTATCTCTAGGCAGGTTTGAGACATTAAGCCAGGTTCATGTAAGCCAGGTTCACTTATCCACCTCAGTTAGGAACACTCAAGGTTCTCTGTATAATTAATGAATCATGGAATCCCAGACTGATTTTGGGTGGAAAGGACCTTAAAGCTCATCCAGTTCCAAACCCCTGCCATGCACAGGGACACTATCCACTAGAGCAGCTTGCTCCAAGCACCATCCAACCTGGCCTTGAACACTGCCACGGATGGGGCAGCCACAGCTTCTCTGGGCACCCTGTGCCAGCGCCTCAGCACCCTCACAGGGAAGAGCTTCTGCCTAAGAGCTTATCTCAGTCTGTCCTCTGGCAGGTTAAAGCCATTCCCCCCTGTCCTGTCATGACCTGTTCTTATAAAAAGTAGAAATAAGACATTCTAGCTCAAATTAGAGACAGAATAAGTGGCTTTTGGAAGGTAAAGCTGTACTTCTTGACTGCAGGAAGACCATACAGTGACTGTGCTGCACAATGTCACATTAAACTTTCATTTCTCCAAACAAGTCCTGGATTTAACAACTGCAATCTTCATTCCTTTCAAGACATGCTCATTTGTGACTGTTTAGTTAGCAGGGGAAATACACATTTTGCTTCTTAACAGCACAGTGTGCCTCACCATATATTGTTTTACCTATGATGTATGTAAATCCCATCTCCACCAGCCAGGAAGGTCGCAAACAGTATCACTGATCACTTGCTGCCATTATGGATTTTGTTGGTGCTGTGGCTATAGGACTAATTGGTTTTGCTCCTGGTAGGTGGGTTCTAATGTCATACAGTTTTCCAGCAGTCCATAGTTTTGCCTCCTCTGGCATCACTTCAGCAGCGAATTTTAGGGAATTAGTGGCAACCACCCTGCAAGATTTAGCTGTAAATTTTATTTGCTGGGGCAGATGAAAAAGTCTTGCAGTGGCCCATGTATAACAACTCTTTCCTGCTGGGCTAATAGGAATATGAAAAGGTGCTTTGCCTTCACCAAGCCTGTCAGGCAAAGTTTTGCAAGGCTAGTGTAAACCTTTGTGTTATCATTAAGCTTAGAGAAAGCAATTTCTGCAAAGCCCATGGTTTGGTGTTCAAATACAGGAAAATGGACCTTTTAGGAGATTTGCATGTAATCTTCTGCAGAGAACTTCATACTTTCTATTGGGTGTCTCGGATCAGATAGAGCATTAATGTCAGATTGAGAGAGGCCACTTCACGGGCAGCTCATCAGCCTGCCTACTGATTACATTATTCTTTTACAAGTTGGGGTTGAGTAAAGCTGCAAAAGGCTTTTGTAATGCTGATCCGTAATTAGGGGCTTGTATTTCCCTTCAAAACTTTAGATGATGGTGAATTATTTGCATAAATATTTCACAAGGAACGATATAAATATTCTGAGGTGATTAGGATTGTTTAGACTGTCTCTCTCAGAAGAGTCTTTCCTGCTTGATCCTTCCTCCTTTGATTTTGAAAGAGAGAGAAGCAATCTCGCCTATAGTTGGAAATTACATTACCTGTTTGTGCTTTTGAATAACAGCACGATCTCAGCGCTGGAGACTGATATTGCAGACACTGGTGTAACTAACTTCCACAATCTGTTTCTACTGTTGTGCCTACAAATGAGCAAAGCGAGCATCCGGCTCAGGCAATTGCCCATGTAATTTTCTGAAATCTGCTGTATTATTTTCTTGTGTTGGCAAAAAAACATTCCAAGTGTGGCTGTGCTGCTTGAGAGCACCCCGAGCCCCCGAGGAGCTGCCTTTCAGAAGGGAACAATTTCCTCCCTGCTCCTCTCCATCTTGCTCAATGGATAATTGTTTTCTGCTGTTTTGGGTCAAGTTAGTAACCTCGGGAGGTGGGGGAAAGGAGAGCTGTGGTCTGGGTTATTTTTGTCCCTTCCTAACTTCTGCTTCGTTTGGGGAGTAACTGTGCAGGGCCCAAATGGTCCATTATCTGTGCTGGGACAGAGGCAGATAATAGGCATAGAATCATAGAATCAGCTAGGTTGAAAAAGACCTTTAAGATCATCAAGTCCAAATACAATCATACAGGTATACAGTTGTGATGCTTTTACATATCCCAGCATCACATCTTCCCTCACAGCACCAATGCCATTCTAGATGTTTTCCACTAACAGAAGGTCTGCCCATGGTCTCTCCCGTACGAACAGGCATGCTCTCGAGTTCCTGCCAACAGTGACTTTGTGACTTCCACATCCTGGCAAACAGATAGAGACAATTACTGCACATCTTCACAGCACAGGGGAGGGAAAAAACACAGTTAGGGGAAGTAACACAAACCACCCACAAGGCAGGTGAAGTCCGCCTAACATATGTTCTTCATACTCCAGTCCATGTGAATTTATTCATTCCTTCTTAACCTTGCATGGCCCTTTTTTCCCCAATATGCCACTCTTCATTTAGGGCATATGATTATTTCTCATATTTGAGACCCAACTATTAATTTCTTAATTTTGGCGACATGGCAGCAGCCCAGGTTTTTCTTGTTAAGATGATATTCATTTGTCCCCTTTATTTCATTTATTTTCCCCTCTGGCTCAATAGCTATAAATCAAATACACAAAATGAAATTAAATAAAATCAACATAAGTGCAGGTGGAAAGTCAGGAAATATAAATAACTAAGAATAGTTTTCCAAGACTGCTTTTTTAATCAATTTGAAACACAAGATATATATTCCCCGTTGAGCTAGGAAAGTTGTGACCACCTATTGTTAAAGAACAGCAATAAATCTGCACAATTCTTTACTCCCATGATTCGCCAACACATTTTGCCAGACAGCCCAAGGACACTGCTCTTTTTCCAGAGGTGTTTTATGCTATCCACAGGAAAGGCATGAATACTGTTTATCCCTGAGGAAAATTTCTCTTTCTCCATCTCTGACAGAGCGAAGCTCCTGGATGCTAAACCAGGCTTTTACCATGTGATAATGAAGTTCATGAAGTTCAAAAAGGCCAAGTGCAAGCTCCTACACCTGGGTTGGGAAATTCCAAGCACAATTAGCCGGAGGACTTCAGGGTGTTGGTCAATGAGAAGCTCCCCATAATCCAGCCTCAGTGTGCACTTGAGACTAGAAACCCTTCCGTGTGCTGGGCTGCATCCCCAGAACACAAGCAGCAGGGTAGAGGAAGGGGATTCTCCCCTTCTGCTGCGCTCTGGAGACACCCTCCCTGCAGTCCTGACCCAGCTCTGGGGCAACAGCACAAGAGGGATGTGGAGCTGTTGGAGCGAGTCCAGAGAAGGCCATGGAGATGCTGCAAGGGCTGGAGCAGCTCTGCTCTGGAGCCAGGCTGAGAGAGCTGGGCTGGGGCAGCCTGCAGAAGAGAAGGCTCCTCAAAGGGAGACCTCAGAGCAGCTCCAGTGCCTAAAGGGGCTGCAGGAAAGCTGGAGAGGGGCTTTGGACAAGGGCCTGTAGAGACAGGCTAAGCAGGAATGGCTTTAATCTGCCAGAGGGGAGATTGAGATGAGCTCTTAAGCAGAAATTCTTCCCTGTGAGGGTGCTGAGGCGCTGGCAGAGGTTGCCCAGAGAAGCTGTGGCTGCCCCATCCCTGACAGTGTTCAAGCCCAGGTTGGACACAGGGGCTTGGAGCCAGCTGCTCTAGTGGAAGGTGTCCCTGCCTGTGGCATGGGGTTGGAAATGGATGAGCATTAAGGCCCCTTCCAAACAAATTACTTCTGCGATAGTCTGGGTTTGTCTAAATAATTTGTTCCCCTTCACCTCGAAAAGCACAATGCCAGACATTCTCACTCCCCTCCTCAACCCAGGAGGATCTCAGATGCCTTGAAATGATAGTGGAGCAAATCACTGCCTTTTATATGCCATGGGGAATTGCATACTGCCATGCAGGCAGGGCACTGCCCTACCCACCTTGTCATATGCATCAATAGTCCATCACAGAAGTGCTGCCTGGCGTGTCTCGGTGCCCTCATTGCTTGTCACTTCTCAAATGCAGCCCTTTGACTTAAGAATATCTCAACTCTTCAGTACTGCCCCATGCTTCTGGGGTTTAATCCATCAGACATGTTGTAGGATAAAATTGCCTGAGCTTTAGATGTATTTATTAATTAATTTCTGTGATCAGACAGAGGTAACTAAGTGTTCCTGTTGTGTAAGCAGGTCACGGCTTTCTTCAGCACAAAACTAGCTTGAGTTTTAATACAGACCAATAAGATTTAGTTTTGATGTCAAAAATCACTCAAAACCACTGTGTAAAGTGAGGGGAAGACAAAAAAAAAGAAGTGCATCTGTTTACACCAGCTTTCCTTTGGCAGGATAATACACACAGCCAGCACACTACAGAACACACTCTGCAATCACTTCCACAGCCTCCCTCTGAACCACACTGCACTCTAGAGCCCTGCGTTTTAAAGGCCAGAGCTGTATGGGATGTGTTTGGTTTGTACTGGTGCCTACCATTACTGGTGCACCAGTACCACTGCCAGAAGCTGTTGGATTTTAAGGTTGCACAAAGGCCAAGCATTTTCAGTTGTATGACTTAATGCTCTTACACGAGAGCTGCTGCAGTTGCTGCACTGAGGTGGTCACAATTGCAGCACTTCTGCCACTCCCCACCCTTCCTTCATGCTGGGAATTCTCCTATTTTAAAATACAGCTGAGTGTGACAAACAGCCTTATTTCAGTGGCTAGAGACAGAGTGTGCAGGAAACAAAGAGAATTTGGACTTGACTTATTTCTCTGTGACTCAGTTTCCTTATCTGTCAGAAGTGTAAGTCTGCACCCCAGGCAACTGAATTTGATTAGACCGTCTGACAGCAGATCCCAATAGATCTGATAACAGGATTTCAAATCTTACCTATTCAAGGCTTGTCAAGCTCCTAAAGATTCTTGGTTGAAGCTCAACAAAAGGAGGTACTATGAGAAAAGCTGATATTAATGATTTATTGATTGCAGATAATACCATTCTGGGTATAGTGCTGAGAGGAGATTTGGACAAGGACCTGTAGGGACAGGACAAGGAGCAATGGCTTTAAACTGAGGGGAGATTTCTATTAGATATTAGGAAGTTCTTCCCTGTGAGGGTGCTGAGACGCTGGTACAGGATGACTAGAGAAGCTGTGGCTGCCCCATCTCTGGCAGTGTTCAAGGCCAGGTTGGACAGGGTTTGGAGCAATCTGTTCTTGTGGAAGTTGTCCCTGCCTGCAGCAGGGGGTTGGAACTGGATGAGCTTTAAGGTCCCTTCCAACCCAAACCATTCTGTGCTTTTATGATGATTCTGTATTGAAAACTATTAAATCCTGTGGTCTTGTGGTATGAGTCCTGTGAAAAGTTTCCATTTGTGTGTCTGCTCTTTTTCACCCCTTCTGGGACAAACTGTAAACATATGAGTGTAATCCACTGAATATCATGTATGAAACAATTTACTGTCCTTCATTTAAAAGTATATCCTCGAGTGTTCTGAATTCCTGGCAGCCCTTCTGTTCACACCATGATGAATACACCCGGTTTAAATCAGCTCTTGATCTCTGAAGGCCAAATCCTGCAAGAGACAGGGTAATTCTAGAAACACACAGTGTTCTGAAATATGACAGCCAAATGTGCAGCAGAAAGTGAAGGCATGTTTATTGTTTGTCTTACTTTCCCCTAACTATTTAGAGTCTGTTCTGGTTGTCTCTTCTGTAAATTTAAAGCTCTTGCCTGTATTTTGCAGAGTTCCTCAGTTAAGTTGGACAACAGATTCTTTGTGTTAACCTATATCGCAAGTTTGTGTTTCCCAAGTATGTTCATCAATCTACCAAAAACTCTAACTTATCTTCCCCTGATTTTTTTAGATCTTCATCTGAAATACTGATGCAGAGATAAAATACAAGTTTATGTTCTCTTTCCTTTTGAATACGTGCAAGTAATGTATCACTCATACAGAGACATTCAACTTGTATTATTCCTGCCTCAAGTCCAAAGAACGTAATTTTGACTGTTCACTGCAAGCGGATATATAAGATTGTTACAAATTGATGCCAAGGGGCCCATGCTTGGAATCCGTTTTGTTTTTCTTTGAGTTAGCTTCCAAATTGCAAGAGTGTGCATAATGAATGCGTTATCTGGTCCTTCTGGTTTGTATTTTTGAAGGAGAAACAGCACATACCACAAAGTGACTTGGCCTACTTGCTCAGGTTCCATAGCAACCCACTAGTGCTGCGAATTCAGTTTGTACTAATCAATTAGAGATTTTGCTCTGGCAGCTGGAATGAAAGTTTACGGGCCGAATTCTGCTCGTTTCACTTGGAGCTGTTGCTCCAAGTAAATTTATTGCTGCAGTAAATACAAGAAGATACCGGTCTGAGAAGGATACAAACTCGTATCTTCAGTATCTCTCTTGGTTTATTTTTTTGTGAAAAGGTCAGACTTAACTCTTGGGTTTCTGTCCAAGCAGAGAAAAAGAGGCAAGTGTCCGAAAGGATCCACAACACAAGACACCCCCATCTTACAGAGTTGCTCGCATGTTAGAAAGCAATCTTAGAATGGTTTGGGTTGGAGGGGACCTTAAAGACCATTCCTGCAACAGGCAGGGACACCTTCCACTACAGCAGCTTGCTCCAAGCTCCTGTGTCCAACCTGGCCTTGAACACTGCCAGCAATGGGGCAGCCACAGCTTCTCTGGGCACCCTGTGCCAGCACCTCAGCACCCTCCCAGGGAAGAGCTTCTGC